>VDFB02196176.1:0-41453 GCA_007258455.2 Sequoia sempervirens | reverse complement strand
AGTACTCTTCTCATCCACACTGCCTGGCAAGCTGCTGATGTAGCTGCAACATATTCTGCTTCAGCTGATGAGAGTGTCACAATTGGTTGTTTCTTTGATGTCCAAGAGATAGCACCCAATCCTAGATGAAAGATATACCCGGAAGTGTTTTTTCTATTATCCATGCTACCTTCCCAATCACTATTTGTATATCCGATCAGCTTGTAGTCATCTGAAGATGTGTACAAAATCCCAAAGCTCTTAGTTCTAGCTATATATCTTAAAACTCTTTTTCCATCTTTCCAATGTGATTCCTTTGGTTTGTCCATGAATCTAGAAATGAGACTAACCCCATACATGATATCCGGTCTTGTGGCGGTTAGATACATAAGGCTGCCAACTAATCTTTTGAATAAAGTTGCATCAACACTGGGACTTTTGTCATCCTTGCTAAGTTTTAAACCCAATGCAACAGGTGTAGGAGTTGGATTTACATTTGCCATCTTAAATCTCTTCAACAAATCATTAGCATATTTACTTTGACATATAAAAATGCCTTGTTCATTGTGACTTACCTCTATACCAAGAAAATATCTCATGAGCCCCAAATCAGTCATATCAAATTCTCTTTCCATGGCTGTCTTGAATGGGTTAGTTGACATGTTACCTGTGAATATCAAATCATCTACATACAAGCACACTATCAAGATTTCTCCTTCATCATTCACTTTGACATACAAAAGTTGGTTCATTGCCACACTTGTTAAACCCATTGTTCACAAAATAAAAATCTATTCTGCTGTACCAAGCTCTAGGAGCTTGTTTCAAACCATATAGTGTCTTTTTCAGTTTGTATACCTTATGCTCTTCTCCCAAAACTTCATAACCAGGTGGCTGTTTTATAGACACTTCTTCTAAAATGCCATTCAAAAATGTTGATTTAACATCCATTTGGTAAACCTTCCAATTGTTTTGAGCTGCTATAAATAAGACCATTCTAATGGTATCCAATCTTGCCACGAGTGCGAATGTTTCATTGTAGTCTATGCCCGGTTGTTGTGTGAAGCCTTTAGCTACAATTTTTGCCTTGTGTTTCTCTACTTTTCCATTAGCATTATACTTTGTCTTATAAACACATTTAACTCCAATCACATCCTTGCCTTTAGGAAGCTCTACTAGATCCCAAGTTTGATTCTTTTCAATTGATTGAATCTCATCATCCATGGCTGCAATCCAATTGTCATCCTTAATTGCATCTTCAAAATAAATTGGATAAGCTTGTGTTAAGAATGCAAAATTAGAGCATAAATCATCATTTTCAACCTCTTGTATTTCATCATATATCTCCCTTAGACTTCGTGTTTCTTTGAAGTGTTTATAGATCTTGATCTTAGTGTGCAAGTGTTGGATTAGAGGACTCCTTGCTATTATTACTTGCTAGAGTAGTTGGATTTGGAGTGGTAGGTGCCCTAGAAGGTGTTGTAGGAACATTTGCTTGTGTAGTAGGATTCACAACTTGAGTTTTATTCTCTTGTGGAACACTAGCTGCAACTGTAGTTGTTTTGTCTATGCTGCCATCCCATGCTTCTTCTTCAACAAACTCAACATCACGGCTTATTATCAGCTTCTTTGTGATAGGGTTGTATAGCTTATATGCCTTGGATTGCTCACTATATCCCACAAATATACACTTCTCTTCTCTATCATCTAGTTTCTTTCTCAACTCTTGAAGTATCAATGAATATGCTACACATCCAAAGACCCTCAAATGTGCTATGTTATGCTTCCTTTTGCTCCAAGCTTCTTCTGGTGTTTTATTTATCACTGCTTTTGTTGGACATCTATTCAATATGTATACAGAACATGCAACCGCTTCAGCCCAATAATCATTTGGTAGATGTTTTGTTTTTATCATACTTCGTGCCATTTCCATGATTGTTCTATTTTTTCTCTCAACTACTCCATTTTGTTGAGGAGTATACCTTGCTGTAAATTGTTTCCTTATGCCATTTTCATTGCAAAAATTCTGAAAATCATTTGATATGTACTCTCCACCTTGATCGGTTCTCAATGTTTTGATATGGTATCCACTTTCTTTCTCAACTTTGGCTTTGAACTCTTTAAAAATAGCAAATGCATCTGATTTATATTTCAAGAAATAAACCCACACTTTTCTACTGAAATCATCAATAAATGTCAAAAAATAAAGCTTTCCACTTATGGATGGTGTTTGCATAGGTCCACAAAGGTCTGAATGCACTATCTCAAGTGGATGATTTGCTCTATAAGATTCTCCAACTGGGAATATTTTCCTATGTTGTTTTGCCAATATGCAGCTCTCACATGTTGTCTTAAGTGGCTCTATTGGTGGCAGTCCATATACCATTCTTTTCTTGTGCAACAGCTGTAATCCTTTGAAGTTTAAATGCCCAAGTCTTAAATGCCATAGCCAAGATTCATTTTTGTATGAAGCTTTGAAAGCTAACTCAACAACCTTTTGCAATCCTTGTGGCTCTAAGAATAGTTCACTTTGGATTCTAAGAGGAAACATCCTATTTTTTGTCATCTCAACTTTTGCAATCAGCCTATTGCTTGGTTTCTTGACTAGAATCACACATTCACCATTTTCAAAGTATATTCTATATCCTTTTTGCACTAGTTTCCCAATGCTTATGAGATTGTGTTGCAATCCAGGAACATAGTATACATCAGAAATATGCTTCTCCTCACCTTGCTTAGTTTTTATGTTAATTGACCCTTTGCCCATGACTGAAACTCGTTGATCATTCCCTAATTTTACTTTTGATTTTATTGAATCATCCATTGTTGCAAACATCTCCTTACTCCCACTCATATGATTACTACAACCGCTATCTAAGAACCATATTTCTTTGGAGCTTTCTTGTGCTACATTGCATGTTATCAATATGGTGTTTTGTTCACTAGTGTTGGGTTGGTTTTCATTTGTAAAATACTAAAATGTGCCTTTTGCTTATTCATGTCATATTGCCTTTTCCTACATTCTAATGCAAAATGCCCAAATTTATTGCAATAATGACATTGGATGTTGGATTTATCATACCTTTCTCCTTGATGATGGCTATGAGAATGGCTGCTCCCCCTTCCTCTTGTTGGTGTAGAATGGGTATGTGGGCTTGATACTGGTCTTCTACTCTCAAATTGTGTATTTTCTCTTCCTCCTCTTGGTGTAAAATGTCCTCTGCCTCTGCTATAATTTGATCTCCCTCTTGTTCTGCCAAATGATAGTTGAGTCTTGAATGCATTTTCCAATGATGATGACCTTGATCGATTTAATCTTTTCTCATGTACTAAGAGTGATCCCATTAATTCATCTACTGATAGCTGAATAAGATCTTTAGCCTCCAGAATGGCTATTACAACTAGATCAAACTTTGTAGATAGACTTCTAAGTAATTTCTCCACAATCTTTTGATCTTCAATGGTGTCTCCATCGGATCTCATTTGATTTACTATTGCCATTGCATGAGTGAAGAATGAATCTATTGAATCTGAATCCTTCATTTGCAAGTTTTTGAAATCCCTTCTAAGAATTTGTAATTTTGCTATTCTCAACTTGTCTATGCCTTGGTAAGCTATTTGCAAACTTTCCCATGCCTATTTTGATCTTGTGGCAGCTGAAACTTTTGGAAAGATTGATTCCTCCATTGCTTGTTGAATGATAAACAAAGCTTTAGCATCCTTCTTCTTATTTTCTTTCAACAAATCCTTTTCAGCTTGTGATAGAGCCTAATAAGCTTGTTGGTCTGCTGGTTCAAGGAATCCATTTTCAACCAAGTCCCAAACATCCTGGGAGCAAAACAAGGTTTTCATTTTTATGCTCCAATATTCATATTTTTTCCCATTGAAGATTGGAATCTGTGGTTGTGCAATACTTCCACTTGTTCCTGCCATGATTTTTTTAAACACTTTGCCTCCTCTGTTTTCTTGTCAAATCTCTTCAATCTTGCAAACCCTTGGTTTCTGGGTGATGGCTGCAACCTTCAATATGTCTAGCAGATTTATTTATAGTCTTCTTGGAAATGAGCTTTCAGATCTTGTATCAGCTCCTAAAACAAATTCACAATTCCAGCCCAAACGTACCCTTTCTTGGCTCTAAACGAGCTTTTTACAAACTTCAATGCTGATTGCTTCCTGCAATACACTTCTTCAACAGCTGCAAGATGCGTCCTAAGATATTGTATCAGCCCTTCAATGAAATTGTGAAATTATTTGCACCCTTTATGCTTGAGCATGCAGTAGCACAGTGGAACTAGTTCTCTACAACTTGCTAAAATCTTGGATGGCTCTGATACCAGTTTGTTGGCAGGGGCAGAGAACAATCTAAACAGCAAATAAAAACAGAGAAACAGAGAAAAGTGATACAGCATTATCATAGAGCAAAAGTATTAAAACAAGAACATAGATTTATATTAATGCCTTTTGAAAGAGAGTTGCCGGTGCTCTTTGTTTCTGTTCATGCCATCATTCATTCATCCATACATGTTATATTTCAAAAACAGAGCAAAAAACCCTTATCATTACAAAACAGAGCTGTCTGGAGAAGCTTCCAGATTACGCCAAAAATTGGAAGCATCTAGATACAACGAAGAGGGAAATAGAAGAAAGAAGTGGGAAAATAAATGCAGTAGATGGAGTAGATATGCTGCGGTGGCAGGGGAGATTAAAAGATCTGAAATAGAAGCCACGTCACCAACAACTTTCTGGATGATAAGAAATATATTATTTTATGTACACCATAGCTGCTTAGGTTTTATATATATTGCTAACTTTGCATTTTTTTAAATACTCTCAAGAGTCTAACTCTTTAGAGCTGTAAGGGGATGTAATAGTCTATCAAGGAGCAGAAGTTCCCTCATCTTAGTATGTTTGAATGAGCAGCAGTTGTAAGGAATTTAGAAGTCTGTGATGGTATTAGTAAGTTTGTGTTCATGAAAGAGCCGAAGCAAGAGTTGAACAGTCCGATAGATGCATGTCTTTGAATGAGCAGCAGCTCAAAAAGTTATTGTAATGCTTTTTCAGTGATCAATATAAAATATTATACCATGTTTGTTTTCTGTTTTCTACCCCTTTTGTTTTCTACATTTGGTATCAGAGCCGTAGGGTCTCAAAGAAGCCTGTCAAGGCTAGCATCTGCAAGGAGGATCCCATATTAGTGAAGATAGTTTGCAGTCAAGCCAAGAAATGAAGGCATTGTAGGTGTGGCTATAGAAGTAGTTGTTTAACAAAGAAGTCCCGGGTCTGTCAAGTTTGTCCAGTCAAAGGATTATGTCACTATTTCATGGAAGGAATCGTAGTTTTTATTAGAGCTGTTTGAAAGTACACAAGTCCTGCTGCTGACTTGTATGAAGTCATTGTCAAAGAAAGATTGAAGCTACTTATTTGCATCAGAGGAAGTTGTGTAAGGATCATGGTTTATGATAAACCGGAGCAGCTTGGATAATGCTGAAGAGATTATGTAGAAGAAGAAGATTATGGGCTCTCAAGGAAAGAGCAAAAGAAGAGTTTGTAACAGCCACTACCAAAATACAGAAGAGAATGAGTAGATTGTGAAGAAGTTAGAATTAGAAGCCTCAGAAGAAAGTCGCTGCAGGAAGAAGAGGTGCTAGTCGCAGCTAGAGAAAAGAGCTAGTTGTTGAAAAAAAAAAAAGAACTGCCGTAGCAGTTGAAGACAAGAAGTTTCTATCAAAAGGTTTGAAGACGTTCAACACTTTCCATTGCAAGGAACATCGTAAGCACAGCTGTAGCTATTGGAGGAAAGGAGATTGGAAGTTCACAGATCAAAAAGGAGAAGTTGATTTGTATCTCAGTTTTTAAGAGAAAAAGAGGCCTTAGCCCTCAGGAAAATCAGAGACATCAATGGTTGAAAAACCATATCCAAACAATGTTTTATTGATAAACTTGTTGAAGAGCTGGCAGAAGCCAAGAGTAGAGAATGGTTAGAAATGTTAAAGAAGTATTGGTGTTATCAGCCGCAGCTGATGAAGAAAATAGTTGATATTTAAGTTGGAACAGTTGAAAGAGAAGATTGTTGTTGTAGCAATGGGAAGATGCCGACAATGGAAGATCAGTCGAGTTCACAGGTTAGAGGAGGTTGAAGAGCCAGACACAACCTTGAAGGAATCGTTGTCATTGTTTGAAAAGAAAGATCGCTAATATCATTTTGTTTGAAAAGAAAGATCGCTAATATCATTTTATCCAGGCCACCTGATCGTAGAAAGATATTGCAGCAAGTATTATCGATGAAGCTGTTGAAGAAGTCAATAAAGGAATTGTTCACTGTTATTAAAGAGTAGAAAATAGGTGGTAGTCCTCTGAAAACACCTAAGAGAGTGATGGGTGACACTAGAAGAGAAAGAGGGCACAAAATAAAGGAGAATGCAGATCTTGAAAAGTAATCGCTCGAAGAAGCCAGGCCGCCAATTTGGAGAACACATTGACTGCCATTTCAAAATGGTGAGTCATAAGTTTGTGTGTAGATTGTAGATTCTTTTTTAAAAGGTGTTTGTAGGTGGTAAATTGTCAACAGTAATAGAAGATCATGGGAGCACTAAGGCTGAAACAGCCAACCAAAGAAAATGTTGCATCAGCTATGATATAATAGAGGTCACCTATGAACAAAGAGAGCAAGGTCAAGAACAGAAATTGAAGAAAGATTGTGCAAATGTTGAAGATTAGATCAAGTGTTTGAAAAGCATCAGTGAAAGGAATTGGTAGTTGAGATTAAGGGGGAGTGTTGGAAATTAATCTCAACTACTTTTGTGTGTCCTGTCCTCAACATGTTAGACTCGTATCAGCATTAGATCTCAATCGATCTCAGCATTAAAGTCATATTTGGAAGATAGATTTTGGATAGATTTGAAAAGATTTTGCATTAACTCCTATGCAGATCTCACACTTTCTGGGTAATAAGAAATATATTATTTTATGTACACTGTAGCCGCTTAGGTTTTCTATATATTACTAACTCTGCATTTTGTTAAGTACTCTCAAGAGGGGGATGTAATAGTCTGTCAAGGAGTAGAAGTTCCCTCATCTTAGTATGTTTGAATGAGCAGCAGTTGTAAGGAATTCAGAAGTCTGTGATGGTATTAGCAAATTTGTGTTCATGAAAGAGCCGAAGCTCTGAAGGTTTATGTTTCATGTAAAGAGTTAAGAGAGTCCGACAGATGTATGTCTTTGAATGAGCAGCAGCTCAAAAAGTTATTGTAATGTTTTTTGGTGATCTTTATAAAATATTATATCATGTTTGTTTTCTGTTTTCTACCCCTTTTGTTTTCTACATCCAACGTGACTTAAATATAATTTGCAGGTAAATGAACTATAGATTTAAGTAGATTCCTACCCATAATCGATCAAGAATAGATGGTTTCCAATATACATTCAACACCCCTTCAAATAACGCTATTGATTTATTTTATTTTATTTTCCTTTTAAAAGAAGAATGATAATCAACCCTACCTGGCTGCGCAATGTTACTGGACAGGGATATAAGCGATCACACTGCTCCTCTTTGGCTTCCCAATTTTCTCCCACGCAGAATGAGTAGCAAGCATCCCATTTTCTAACGCCTTGTCTTGGTAATAATATTATACTCTACTTCTGGCAGTCCTCGCCTCCCATACCAATCCGCCCCTATCCTCCTTTCCATTCTTGCCCAGCGCTTGCTATATGCAACTTCCATATAATTTTTCATCTTTCTATCAAAATCTAACGTTAGGTTTTGCTATTCTTTTCAGGGAATGATTTTCTTGCAGCAACGTCCAGACACTATCTCCATCTTCTCTTGCAATGTTGCGAGGCGGGGATCACGTCCTTCCATTCTCTACGACCATAATCACTGCAGAGGGCGTGCTCTGTATTCTTTCTTCTTTTCTTCCTTCTCACTCCCCTTCCAACACGTGCACTCCCCTCTAGCGCGATCATGCTGTTCTGCAAACAGATTTGGCACTGGGTTTTCATCTGCTCTTTTGTAGTGATGCGGAGTTCATTTTTAAGGCCTTGAAGTTCATCTAAATAGACCAGATCAGTACTTCGCAAATACCATTCATTTTTCACCATAAAATTTGTACGTCGCACCTTTAATTGCAGAAATTAATATGCCAAAATTCACCCGCCCCATTACGTCACAAATACATGATCATTATCGGTCTGTGATCTCTTGCAAATTTCCAACTAAAAACCAAAACCGATACCCCTCCACCGAGAAGAATAAATGAATGATTTTAATTACGTCCGCGAGACCAGCCAGTCTATGGGACCCAAGAGATAAAAACCGGAAAACCGCCTTTGCCAATACAACAAAACCGCTGCACCAAACTACCTACTGTTGTTTTCAATCTCTTTGCTGATTTTGTTTCTTCTACTGTGAATTTTGGTCAAGTAACTTGCTGTTTTATCAATCTTTTCCTCTTCAAACAAAGCCGCTAATGATTTGACTTTTAACAAATCTGAGTAACAATATCGGATGTCCTCATAAGCTTTGCACTCCATAACGTAGTGCCACTCTGTCTCCACTAAACCCGAAGAGCAGAAACAACAGATTCTATCCGACCACCCCTCTTTGGGTATTTTCCATCTTGCCTGTTTCGCATCTCAAACGATGCGAGCTAGTTCTCAACTGAGCTATCAGCATTTTAGCCTTCCATTTTATATCTGCCCCTATGTAAAATTTTTGTTCATGATCACAAGTAGGATTAAAATGCAAAACATAGTGCTCACTCTTCCGGCCAAGTTGCTTCAACCACATGGTGTTTTTGACTTTCTCTTTTACATACCTTTTCATCTCGACTTTTTTGCTTGGACACTCTTGCATGTTGATCCCCCATTTTCCCATCCACTTGACATTTTGTTTCATCCACGTGTTCTTCCTTCTAGTTAATTCTTCTTCCACCACAGTTTTGGGCCAACGATGTTCTTCCATATTCTCTATTCTTTGCAAATAGCCTAATAAGCGAATTAACGCTGCCATTTCCATTGGAAAGGCCCCAGCTTCAGCTAAAACAATCTCATAAGGGACCGTAGTTTTTATTTTGAAATTACTTGTGATTAAGTGCTTTTGAAGTCTTTCTATTTGTTTCCATTTTACAGCTGACGTGCTGCTGCCCCAAACTTCGCAGCCATAAAGAACCACCGGGGTAACAAGCAGCCCAAAAAGCTTCTTTTTTGTTCTCCAATCCCATAACTCAGCTGACCTACATCTATTTTGGAGTAGGTAAAGAGCTTTCCAACCCCCTTGAATTCTTTTCGTCCTACACGCCTCCCAATTGAGATTGTTACAAAAATCTAGTCCCAAATATTTGTATTCATTCACCACCTGCAAAGTGTTTCCCTCAAACTCAAAATTTATTTGTTTTTTGGCTCTTTTCAACGTAAATATCATGACCTTGGTCTTGCTGATGTTGACCTGCATCCCCACATCTTGACAGAAAAGTTCCAAAGCTTTTAGGTGCTCTTGAAGACTATTTTCGGAATTTGCCATTAAAGTAAGATCATCCGCATACAACAACAACTTGATCACATAAGTGGCCAAAAGAACACCATCTCCTCCCCGTTTGTCCAACCACTCTTCGCATGATCTCCCCTCCCATTCGCCGTGTCTCTCTCTCACACACACACGCACGCACACACCGACCCACCCACACACACCAACCTTAAATTGCAGAAATTAATATGCCAAAATTCACCCGCCCCATTACGTCACAAATACATGATCATTATCGGTTTGTGATCTCTTGCAAATTTCCAACTAAAAACCAAAACCGATACCCCTCCACCAAGAAGAATAAATTGTATTAATTTATTTGCATGATCTCCCCTCCCATTCATCGTGTCACACATAGAGACACACAGCCAATACCATCGTAGTTGTCAGCTGCCATAGCCCATCTCGTAATTGTCAACTGCCATCGCCAATCATGCTAATCCTCTTCTAAGATTTCAAGTTCAACGCATGAGAATCCACCCAAGTCCCCATGCCAAACTTCTATTCCACATACACACACACATACACACACACTCACTCACACACACACACACATATATACAACGAATACCATCGTAGTTGTCAGCCATAGCCCATCTTGTAATTGTCAACTACCATCGCCAATCATGCTAATCCTCTTCTAAGATTTCAAGATCAACGCATGAGAATCCACCCAGGTCCCCATGTCAAACTTTTGTTCCTCCCCTCATCCAACTCCCATTCACTATATTTCCACTTTAAAGGTATAGCATATAACAAATGCAAACTCTGAGTCGTGAAATATAGGTGAAGTTTACTGGGTGATGTGGAGTATCCTACCAACCACCTACCTCGTGATACTTAGTGCATGATAAATTTCCACACTAAGTTACCCCCTAGATAATACCGCATATTAGAATCAACAACTTAAATTAGGTGGTAGAGATTGAAACTCCTCCAAAACTTGGGGATTACCAAACATGAACAATTTGATGTTAAAGTACAACAATAACATATATTTATGTAGAAACAATTAAGAAATATATAATTAAACAAATATCTATCAATTTTTAAACAATATTCTTATTCATACTAAGTGCAAATAGAGACACTACAATCACCATATAAAATTTTAATACCAGAATGCCATCTACATGAATGAAATTCAAGATGAGAGGATAAATTTAAGGTGATTTATTTTTTTGGGCCTCTACCACCATCTATCTTAACAAAATAATTAAAAAAAAATCTTGGCCTTGTTCTAACTAAATTTCAATAATCATAACCAAATCCAAATTTAAAAGAGTGACAAGTGAAAATGTTAATTCACTTTTGAAATTCTATCTCAAAGAGTACGAAATCATAAGGAAGATAAATATTTTAGGGTGAAACTTCTACAATGACACAAAAGCAATCAACTAATGGTTCTATTTCAAATACTATGGTACATTATCATGTGCATTAGGATTTATGGAGAGATGCAGTATAATATTTTTAATCATAACCCTACACATATGTTCTATCACTATGCAAAAACAATTATCTCATAAAAATAGTAGACATTGAAATTCTCGTGTAATTCTACAATTAAGTTCATCATCCAAATTAAAATTTCAAAACACATTAATTGGTAATAGAACCCATGTCAATGAAATAAAAGAGCAGTAATAGTAACACAAGGGTTGGCCTTACGAAACAACAATGGATACATGTTTTATTTCAAACAAGGAATTGCATAAAAACCCCATTAACAATTGATGGATAAAACAACAAAATAAATAAGGATCTTTTGACAGATACAATATAATACACCACTTGCCATTGTGTTGGAATATCTAAGGAAACCCCTTTCATCCATATAGTTGTGTGAATACAAACAATACATATTGATTTCGGAAACAATATATTGATCAAAGGAAAGACAAACTATTTTTGCCTTGTGCATGAAGAAAGTTGAAAAGAAAATGGAAGCCCCAATTTGTCCTCAGAAGAATAGAGGAATCCCAAGTGTGGCATAAGATCAAATAATTGACAACCAGAAAAATGCTATGGAAGGGATTTGGAATGATGACAGCTCGTTGGCCTTGGCAACCCCTCGTATTTACTAAAAGATAATTTTCCAATTGTACAAGTGTATTTTCATATACCTTTCTACATGTCTCTTACCTTCTTAGTACATCCCAAATCAACCCATAAAGGATCGATAAGCTAGTAGAAGTTTCTAAGGAATGGAGATTCACAGCTAGGTAGGCGAATCTATAGATTAGTATTCTAACCATCTGGAATAACTATTAATCGGATTAATCCCCCTTTCTCAATTGCCCCTCACCTTATGTTATTCCCTATTCTTACAAAAAATTTCAATGAGACCTTATGAGCTTTGTGTGTCCCAGAGTAAACTCCATTGTCTCTTCATGACACTTTCTATGATTTTGCAATCAAGAAGATTTCTCTATCATTCATGGTGTTTGCATTTTCTCCTACAAGGATCTCAAACTGGCAATAAGAAATTTTCATCCAAACAACAAAATAGGTTATGGAGGATTCATAACTATGTACAAGGCATATTAAAACCTAGAGTGCTATCTAAGAACATGTTCAATTCTCAGGATGTACCTAATTTGTGCAAATATATGTTTGCATTTAATAGAAAGATAACCTATGAATGTCATATTCTATTGTCATGTAGAAGGAAATGTAAATTAATTTATGAAAAGTTAAAATGCATAATTGTTTGAATGAATCAAATATGAAGTTGACATTATAAATAAGTACCACATGACTTGAGTTCAAGGGTAACTAAGTTCCTTCTTGTCTCTATTTGAATGAAATTGTCTACAAAGATTGTTTGGTTTTGTTTACCATATGTTTCCCATAAATAGATTTTCTTGGTTGTATCTCCTTATGTTCATATGTGGTTCCTTTGTATATTGAAGGGATTCATGAATGGCAATTGCATGCAATCTAGTTTTAATATTACTTTATTTTAAGATCATATATATTTACTACTTAACTACCCTTTTTTGTGAAAATTTGTACCTTTATGCAAAGTATGCCAGTGCCACCAAATATGAACTAAAAATTAGACATGCACTACTCAACAAAACATCTTTGTGAAACATGTTCTTATTTGTATCTATTTTGCCAATTGTTCCACTGTCTCATGTACCATCTACATTTGCCAAGTTGACTTTCTTGTGTGCCAATGGAAAAGATAAGAAGTTCCTACATATAACTAGATTTTTTTAGTCATATTTGTCCAATAGAAATTAAAACAACAATAAATATCACTTTAAAAATAGTTCATATGGATATTCCTAGCTGGACTATAATGTTCTCACATATTCATATATATTACTATATATGAATTCATTAAGAAGAAGAATCACATATCTCACTACTTCTTCAAATTTCTCAACTATGAAATGAGACATGTCAATGACCTTTGACAAGTTCCCAAGAGCTAGGTCTATTAGCATTTCCATTACAACAATTGTATCTTGCCACCATTTGGCCTTCACTGCATCATACTTAGCTTGTTCCTCATCCGTGATTTTAAATAGTAAGGGAATTTGTTCCTCATCCTTGATTTTAAATAGTAAGGGAATTTAGGCAATGTTGAGGTGCTTGATGTCCTCACACTTGAACACTTTGTTAAGAAAAGTAATTATAAATTCATGTAATTCATTTTTTCAAATACATAAATTTATAGACTTTGAATGTATGAAAATAACTTCACTTTACACAATATTATTTTATGCAATGATAATTTTTAAATTAATTAATTTTCAATGGAATTTCAAATTCCAAGCTTAAGCAATTTCAAAATATAACACAATATTTTTTATATTTTTTTTTAAATAAAAAACTATATGTTAAAAAATTATTAGACAAAGGAGTTATTTTTATCACTTTCATCAATATACAACCAATAATAGTTAAATGTCACTTGCAAATTTGTGTTTCTTGTAGCCATAAATGAAGATGACTGATTTTTTGAACTATGGTGTTGGGTGGGAGCCAACGAGCTTTTCTCCTTTGTTCTCTATTGTGAATGTCGATGGGGCTCTATAGGGGTTTGTCCTCTCTGCTCTGATCTTAAACTTTGGTGTGGCGTATGGCGCTACTGTGGCGACTGGGCGGGGTTTGGATGGTTGCGCAAGCGGAAAGTCTGTGTGCACGAGCGAGAAGAATATGTCTGCTTGTGGGTTGCTTCAGTTCGGACACGATGGATGGGAAGAATGGGAAGGACAGGCTTGAGGAGCGTCAATGCCATCTCTAGGCATGGCTGGTCTTCCGGTTGGGGATTTAGGCGAGGGTTCCTCCTTTGTCCTGGTTGGTGTGTGTGTTGTGGGCTTTGCCCTTGCTTCTATTGCGTGAAGGGATGTCCCAAATGATCCAGTTGTTGGGGTTTCTTTAGGCCAGTTGAAGTCTTTCTCCGAAGCTGCTAAAGGGGATGCTCAGCCTCTTGCTTAATCTCATGTTCATCCTCTGCCCTGTGTTAGGGATTCCCCTATTGTGGTCTGTGGTTCGGAAGTTGTTGAGAATGAGGAGTATTATTTGAATCAGGGGGTGGTCTGCAAGTTTAATGGCCTATGGCCCTCCCTGCCTGATCTCCATAACTAGGTTTCCGCTTTCTGGAAGCCGATGGTCTCTGGACGGATTGAGCTCTATCCTAGTGCTCAGGGTTTCTTTCTTCCAACCTTTTCCTCTTCCATAGAGTGAGATTGTGTACTAGATCGAGGATGGATGTGGGGGATTCATTCTATGTCCATTCGTCCTTCATCTCGATCTTTCAATCCCCTTACGGAGCCGTTGATCACTAGACCTGTTTGGGTTCCTCTTCTGAATCTCGCTCTCCAGTTTTGGGAGGATTCTTGTTATGAAGCTATTGGCAACTCCATTGGATGCTTTTTAATGATAGATTTTGCAACCCGGGAGCTTGGGAATACTACAGTAGTGCATATATTAGTTGATTTGGACATCTCCAAAACTCTCCATGGTGATGTAGTCTTACTTGTGGAGGACAGACCTTGGAAGCAGCTCTTGGACTATGAGGGTCTCCCCTTTTAGTGTAGGAGATGTTTTTTTGTGGGTCATTTGGCCTCTAGTTGCCCACAATCCCACTGCAAGGGTGTTGCTACTTGGTGGAAGGATGCTCTCTTGGATCACCTAACAGTGGGTTCTCCTCCTTTGGATGTCTCTTTTGTGGATGATGACCCTATTTCTTTGGAACCTATGTCTGCTCCTATTCTGGCTAACCTTCCTATGGAGCCACTATTGGCTCAATCTACTGATGTTGTTATGTTTGAGCCTACCCGAACTTTGTTGATTGCTACTGATGGTCCTTCACTCGTTCCTATTTCCTCCCCTGCGCAGCTACCTCCCCTGTTGTGTGGTGGCTCTTTGCCCTTGGTGGCTTTGGTTGATCCGCCTCTCTCACCTCGATCGGTGGATTTGGATTATGAGTCTTCCTGGTCTGTTGTGCTGAGAAAGAAGAAGGGACTCCCTCGATCTGTCACAACCTCGCGACCTCAGGTTAAGGGAGTCAGATGGGTCCCCTCTAATTCTGGGGTTGTCTAAGTCCTGGTATGTGTTCCAATAGTTGTCTGTCAGTTGTTTCTGTGTGTGGTATGTCCTCTTTTCCTAGTTCATTCCTATATGAACTAGCTTTTATTTTGGCCCTTTGGGCTTTCTGTGTAAAGGGTACAACACCCTGTAAATGTTGCTTATCTCATCAAAAACAACCAATAATAGTCTTGATATATAGATAACTGTTATAAGTAGTTGATACAAAATATTTAACCTTAATTATGCAGAATGCATATGTTATAAGTATCAACATTCAACTTCACCATATTTTCATATCAATGCAATATTGAAATTATAATTTTAATCACTACAATTAACAGCTAAACCAAGCCTTACCAATCTAAAATATATGCCTAAAGGCCAATGTGAACCAATGTTGGGATGGACCAATCTAAGACAAAATCCCAGGGACGCATCAAAATCAGTCCTCAAAGATACGAGATATCTCAGTGTTATACTACCAAAGAATGGGAAAAGGGTTTGATTCGTGATAGAATGAGAGAACCCATATTTGAAGATATGTATACTTCAAATCCTAGCAATACAATCTTCCCACAAGGTATTGTGTGTTGAAAACTAAGAATAGATTTTGAAATAAGCTTTGAAGTGAACAAAAACATTAATTAAAGGCCATTGGTGCACATCAACAATCATAGAACTGCTTTCAATATTACATCTCTACTTCTTTCATCACTTGGTAAGTCCATAAATCATGTTGTCTATGATGTGGCATATGGAAAATTCATCGTCAGCAATTCACCCACGAAAAAATCACTGTCAACAATTCATCACCATGGAAAATTCACCAACGGAAAATTCACCGCCAAGTAAAATTCATCGCGGGGAAAATTAACCCTATAATATTTTTAATAAAATCAAAGTTTTCAAAATATATATTAAAAAATATTAATGTGGTTGGTGAATTACTGGCAGTGAATTTTACTTACTTGGCGGTGAATTTTCTGGTGGTGAATTTTTCGTCGATGAATTTTCCATGATGGTGAATTGCTGACGGTAAATTTTCCATCGATGAATTGCTAGCAGTGAATTTTCCCAGAGCCCTATGATGTATATTGTAACAAGTAGGTAACAATAGTAAGACGATATTGAAGTTAAACTGGGCATGCCTTCACTATGGTCATCCTCACATGAAAACAGTTATTGAAAGTTCGATCTATTATAATATTTTATATAAAATGTCCAAAAAACATTCAAGAGGGGACAACGGCTTGGAGGAGGCGGCCCAAATTGAGGACAATGTGATGACATTTTATGCATAGAAAAGCATGCAGAAATTTGGTACAACTTATCCATCCGCTTCTTGTAGAAGAATTTTGTAAATGGAATTTATTTCTATGCTAACATAGGTATAGAATGCACCTACTTTCAGGTCCATCAAATCCCATCAAAAGAGAGAACAAGAGAAAAAGAGGAACACTATTTTCACAAAGAATCTCAGCGTGCTTATGGTAAGTACCTCAAAGTTTAATGCATTATTATTCTCACATAGAAAACCAATGTTTTTTTGACCAAAACATAATCTTTTTGGTAATGGATTTGTTAACATATTTCCCGTAGTAGTGGGTATACCAAATTATTATTTCCATAAAATTGAACTTCTTAGTTTCAAAGAAGATACTCATTCTAAAGATTATGGGCTAACTATGTCAACAAAGAAACTTATAATATATAATTGAATGGTTGAATGTGTTTATATCCTGGTTGAATGATGTAAAGATGAAAGGATAAAACCAGTTGGATAATATGCTTAAGCAGTAATTAAAAGAAAGAAAGACACGGAGACTATAATTCACACTTGTTTGGGTAATGAATGATCTTAGCCTTTTGAACTAGAAGGGGTTTTTTATTTTCCTACACAATATGCCTAAGTGCTTACAGATACAATTCACATTCTTGTTGTTGATAATTCTCTATTAGAGATAATGCCCTTAAGATTGTCTAGAAAATGATAGAATGTTTCTAGAGTCTTCCATAAGCTAGAACATTCCTGGAGTTGTTCTAGAAGAGAACATTCTAAAAGTTGTTGCAAAAAAGAAGCTTCCAGGTTTTAGAGTTTTCTAAAAAGCTAGAAGCTTTCAAGTTTCAAAGATTCTATAGCTATATATATGTGATTGTGGACAGCTGCTGAAAAAAGTATCTAGATTGAGTGTAATGCAATTCATGCTAGATAGATATATTTTTGAGTTATCCAACTCTGTTTTGCCCTATTTTATCAGTTTATTACTGCTATTCTATTGTGTTTTGATTTATGGGTCTGTTTTTTACATGGTATCAAAGCCAAGTTCAGCTAGAAATATATTGCTAAAGTGATTTGTTTGCAGGCAGATATTGTGCTGGAAATAGTTTGTTTGCAAGCCTAATATATTGTTGGAGTTATATTTGCTTGCAAGGCTGTTATATTGTGTCACATCCCCATTGGCCAAGGCTGTAAGAAGAATAAAATAAATAATATTAAAGGACGAGGGAGACAGTGCATTTAGTGAGGAATGGTGCTCAAGAGTTTCATCCAAATTTTTGTTTGAGAAGAAAGACCAAAAGGATAAGGCGAGTGGGAGAAGAGGTTGTGATGACCTGCGATTGCATTAAAGAGGAGAGGGCGTGAGGAGAAAACAAGACATTTCCATTAATAAAGCATGGAAAACTTGTCTTGTCCCATTTTTCCATCTGATTTTCCACGTGAAATGGTAAGAGAGGGTAGTTAGTGTGGAAAAAGAGGCACATAATAGTCTTTAAAACCCCATTCATTCTAGGATTTTCAAGCTTTTCCTCTGGGATAAAAACGCAAGGAGAAAATAAAGGTAGAGATGATGCAATGTTTGACAAAAAAAACTTTCAGAACACGAGAAGAGATGGGGAAGACGCCAGTGTTGGAATAAATTAACTCTGTCAAATAGAGCCTACAACTGTGCAAGCCACTTGCTTATTTGACCAAGCCCATCTTCTTGTCTAATCGAGCCACCTTCTTTCATTTAATGTCTGGGCTAACTAATTGACTAAGTAGTTGTAGAATTCATTATGTATTTTTCTATAAATTGAATATGAATGCAAAGAGCTAAGTGCTTAGTTTTGCAGCCACTCTTCTGTTTCTTTGATTGTGTTATGTTTTCATGGTATTAGAGCCTGTGTTTTTCTTTCCTGGTTGATTACTTTCAAGATCCACAGGAATCCTTCCCTAAGGCACACTAAGCTATTTCGGTGCCAATATTCCCATCAATTTAGTGGTTGATATTATTGCAGAAGTGATCCTTGTTTGTGGAAGCCACTGTTGTCAAAGGAAAAGACGAGTCTCAGAGATCTGTGAAGGAGTTGATTGTTGGAAGTCATCAAGAAGGAAGCCATTGCCAAGGAGAGTTGCATATTGTGGCGTTGAAGTTGAAGGAAGAAGTCGTATAAGGCTGCAACCAACCATTTCTTTTTTTTGCAACCAATTTTCTTTAAAGGGAGAATCAATATTTTCAATCCATAAGAATATTGTTGTTATTGGAGGTTATCGTTGCCTGCCCGAGGAGATATATTCAAGCCATAGTTGTAGCAAATCAATTGTATTTTGATTTCATTGATGTGTGCAAGCGCTAATAATTTGCAGGAAAGTAAAATCATGATTTCCACACCATTTGGGGGCAACCACGTTCCAGTCTTTGGCTACGACCTATAGATATTGGAGACAAGGGGAAGGTCATGCGGATATTTCTTGCAAGTCACGCACACTATGCAAGGCCTTAGGAGGCGTGATTTGCAGCTCACACCTTCCACTCATCTGCAACCTCTGCCCACTCAACTCGACCCCATGCCCATCTATAGAGGCAGGCGACCCGGACCTTGCATTTTATCTTTTAATGCAATCTTCGTGTGTGTTTTTGCTTGTGCTGTTCAAAGGAAAATTGAATAGTTTATGATGTTGCAAGGAGGATTGTTGATTGCAAGATCACTGATCTACAAAAATTCGTTAAAGATGTTTTGATAGTTGTTAAGTCTTTAAAGTTTTTTTTTATGTTGATGGGTTGCCTGCTCCCTGTAATTTTGGCCATGATATTCCAGTGATCTTTCAAAGCATTGTTAGTCTGATCAGGTAAAAGCTGAGTTGCTCTGATACCATGAAAACATAACACACAAACATAGAGGCTTTAAAAATAAAGCCCCTACCAACACACAATGAAAATTTTGTATTATCCTACCTTGGTGTTGGCCTTTTTATGAACCAAACAAACAAGGACTTTTTGAAAATTTGTGACTTATAATTATGAAAGAGAGTTTCATCATTTCACATTTCACATTGGTAGGGGCTTTTGAAGTTTTGCAAACTTCAAAGTTGCATAACTTTTGCATATGACTTCAGATCGAGTTGATTCTTTTTTTGAAAGTGCATGATTTTTCGTGTACTTCGTATTGGTGTTGTTTATTTCATATTTAATTATACCAAATATATACTTTTAGCACATACTCATTTCTTGAGGATTTGTAAAAGCATTGAAATCTAGAAATTTGTAACTGCACTAAATATAAAGTGCCAAATCATTTTTTTCTGGGGGGGTTCTTTGATTGAGTAAAGAAGGGGGGTCTCTTGTTGTATTTGTGCTTGAACATCTCTCATACTTTGTGCTATGTTTTTCCTTCACTATGGGTACATTTAAGTTTTCATTGCTCACGCCCTACAACTACAACAAATAGCTTCAAAATGCATGGAATGCCTTAATGCAACTAGGATACACACCTTATGTTAAGAAGAAAGTAACTGAACCCACAGATGATAAGGAAAAACTACTCTGAATGTTTGAACATGCAAAATCTCTTGGTTGTCTAAGGAGTTTAGTTTCTCTAGATATAATGTTTTAGTGTAAGAATGTAAAGATTCACATTCAATGCATGGGAAAAATTAAAAACTCTCTATGATACAATTGATGAAGTTTGTGGTTATCAAATTGACAACGAACTAATGAGTCTTGATCCAAAGTATTTTGATAACATCCAGGATTATGTAACAAAGTTCAATGACCTTAGAGAACAATGTAAATCATGTGGCTTAGAGAAGAAAGACATTCAACTTGTCTATAACACTCTAAACAAACTTGGACCTGAATTTGCAGCTTTTGTTTCTAGCTTTCACACTCATAGGTTGACAATGGGATCTACATTCACTACACCTTCTTTTGCTTCATTTTTTGAAATCTTTATGCAAGAGCAAGGTAAGCTTCTTTCAATAGGTCTTCTTAAGCCTTCACACTCACAAGCTTTGATGGTTGGTCAACTGAAGGGTCAAAAAAAATCAAGAAAACCTGACAACAAACAAAAGCAGTTCAAGAAGAAGTTACAAAGAGATTAAGCACAATCATATTCAACAAAATTTTACTCCAATTCCTCCTCTTCAAAGGAGAATTTTCAAAAGAAGCAGCGACCAACTTGCAGCTACTGCAAGAAACCTAGTCAAACAGTTCACATACCTTGGCTATGTGCCACATTTGGAAACATTTTGTTAAACAGTTCATAGACCTCGATATATCTCCACATCTTACATGCATGTCTTTTGTACGCTGCAATAATCCTATTCCGTGAGACACTGTCTCATTCTTTCATGTAATCAAACACTTTTCAAACATCTATTTTTGTTGGAATTTATTCACAACTCCTGTCGTGTCTTCACCTTTCCACATTCCCGTGTTCCTTCTTGCATACTGGTGTGGTGGTGTGGTGACTACCGCTAACCTGCCGCCTTGTCGTTCTTGCTATGTGGTGGTGCGGTGCCCCCACAGTCCCACTCGATGCTTCATTGTTGTTGGCAGTTGTGCGGTGAAAGCCTTTTTTCTTCGACGACATTTTGGCACAAAATTTCTTTCAAGCATTTAATATATGAAGGACAATATTTAATTTGGTTTGTTTATAATTTGGGATAAAATATTTTTCCCTTGACATGAATCTAAAGTTACTGCTAATGTAATTAATTGCATTTATTTTCCCTCCGCTTTGCTGGTGGATTTTTATGACAGTTTATTTTTGTTGCCTAGGTAGTTTTATGTTTTGAGAGAAGAAGGTGAACAAGTTTTTTGAAATGCTCTGCAGTAGCAAAAATTTGAGCAGCAGCTCTATTTCATGAAATCAAATGTATATGTTTGAATGAGATAATACAAATATCTGTCTTTTTGGATAAATTGTGTGTTTTTATTTTTTGCTCTTTGTTTTGTTCTTGGTTTGTTTAGTTGTTTTCTCCTCTACCTCTAGCCTTCACATGGTATCAGAGCAGGTTCACAGCAAAAGGGTTTTCTCAGAGGTTTCCAGCAAAGGTATTTTGAAAGAGAAGTTTTCACAGTCAAAATGGCAGCAAGCACAAGCTTGACAAACCCACAAATCCCATAGTTTAATGGGAAAAATTGTGACTAATGTGAAATCACCATGAAAGCATTATTTTTCTCTCAATACATTTGGGATCTTGTTGAGAATGGATTTCCAAAGCCATCTAATGCAGCAGCATACAATGCTTTGACTCAAGCAGAGAAAGATTTGTTGAGAGATAACAAAAAGAAGGATTCAAAGGCACTTTTTAATATATTTCAAACAGTGCATGAGAGCATTTTCCCAAGGATTGTAGCAGCAACAAGGTCCAAACAAGCATGGGATATACTTCAAACAACCTACCAAAGTATGGAAAACTTAAGACAGTTAAGTTGCAAATATTGAGAAGGGATTTTGAAACAAT
The DNA here is from genome assembly GCA_007258455.2 of Sequoia sempervirens. Taxonomy (NCBI): domain Eukaryota; kingdom Viridiplantae; phylum Streptophyta; class Pinopsida; order Cupressales; family Cupressaceae; genus Sequoia; species Sequoia sempervirens. The sequence continues at coordinate 19,671 of VDFB02196176.1, read as the reverse complement.
ATATATGAAGGACAATGAATCAGTAGATTCATTCTTTACCCAAATCATTGGACTAGTAAACCAAATCAGATCACATGGTGAGAATCTTCAAGATAGAAGAGTTGTTGAAAAGATTCTAAGAAGTTTTCCCAAAAAAAATGAGTCAATTGTTGTGGCCATAGAGGACACAAAAAACCTCTCTCAGTTTTGTTGTTGATGAGCTCCATGCATCTCTCATTTCTCACGAACATAGGCTAAGCAGGTCAACAAACACATCTCTGGAGCATGCATTCAAGTCACAAGCTTCAATCAGCCATGGTAGAGGCAGAGGTAGATCAGATTTCAGAGGAAGAGGAAGAAACTCTTATAGAGGTGGAAGAAGCAGCCCATCAAGCTCAAGTGGAAGAGGTAGCAATCAAAACTAAAGCCAGAGCTCCTCTCAAAATCAGTCACAAGGTCAAAGGTATCACAAATCTCAAATTCAATGTCACTACTGTAAAAAGTTTGGGAATTATATGAATGAATGTAGAAAGAAGCAATATGATTTCATTAAACAAAATGCAAATTTTACAAAAGAAAATCAAACCAAAAATTAGATCAAAGCACAATGTTTTTGGCATGCAATGTTGCACAAGCAAATGAAAAAGATGTATGGTTTTTAGATTCAAGTTGTAGTAACCACATGATAGGAAATTTAGAAATGTTTTCAAGTTTAGATGAAAATATAAAATCTAATGTCACATTGGGCAATGACAACAAAGTGTCAATCATCAAAGGAAAAGGAAATGTCAACATTCTAACTAAACAGGGGGAGAAAAAGTATATTTCAAATGTGTATTTTGTGCCTACTCTAAAACATAATTTAATGAGTATAGGGCAACTTGTTCAAAAGGGATTTAGAGTATCTTTCAAGAATGGACTATGCACAATTTTAGATAAGTTTCCAAGCAATCAGCTCATTTCCAAAGTTAAAATGACAAGTAATAGAATGTTTCCCCTGAAGATTAAGCCAAATTTGAACATACAATATGCTCAAGCACAATATTCAATGAACTCACAAGTGGATAGAGAAGAAACTATAGCAGTCATGCAAACAATCTTTCAAGCAGAAATAAAAGATTAAAATTAGTTATGACACCTAAGATTTGGGCATCTCAACTTTGGAGGTCTAAATTTGCTTCATAGGAAAAGCATGGTCAAGGGATTACCTTTAATAGAGAAACTAGAAAGAATATGTGAAGGATGCATCTTAGGAAAGCAACATGGAGAATCATTTCCAGCAGGTAAGTCAACTAAAGCAAAAGCACCTTTGGAGATTGTACACTCAAACTTGTGTGGTCCTATGCAAACACCTTCAATTGGTGGTAGATTCTAGTTTTTGACATTCATTGATGATTACTCAAGGAAAACATGGGTTTACTTTCTAAATAATAAGAGTGAGGAATTTGAATATTTTTGTCAATTCAAGGCTCTTGTTGAAAAGCAAAGTGAATACTATATTAAAGCATTGAGAACGGACATAGGTGGTGAATACATTTCAAAAGAGTTTTTAAGCTTTTGCAAAGATCATGGGATTCACAAGCATTTTACAACTAGATACACACCTCAAAAAAATGGGATAGCTGAAAGAAAAAAATAAAACAATCATGGAAATGGCTAGAAGTATGTTGAAAGCAAAACATTTTCCAAATGAATATTGGGTTGAAGCTATATCATGTGCAACTTATATAATAAATAGGTGTCCAACAAAAAGTGTCATGAATATGATTCCTGAAGAAGCATGGACTAGAAGAAAACATAATGTTGCTCACATAAGAGTATTTGGATGTGTGGCATATGCACATGTGCCTGATGAATTAGGAAGAAAGTTAGATAACAAAGGAGAAAAATGTATATTTGTTGGATATAGTGATGAATCCAAGGCATACAAACTCTATAATCCAACAACCAAGAAAGTTGTAATCAGCAGAGGTTTACAATTTGTAGAAGATGAAGCATGGGATGGAAGTGTAGATAAAACAATCAATATATCAACTAGTATACCTCAAGAGGAAAGTGAAGTTTCTTTACCAACAAATAATCCTACAAATGTGACTCCTTCCACGCCCATTCAAGCTCAACAAAGTGGTCAACAAGTGACACCATCATCAAGTGTAAGGGAAACCTCACGCATTCAAACAAGCACTCCAACAAGTGAACAAAAAACACCATCTACAACAAGAATTTATAGTGCAAGACCAACAAGTCCACATTCCACGGGTTCTACATCAAGTGACATGTCAAATCCTACATTGGCAAGCTTGAGGAGACAGAAAATCAGAAGTATAAGGGACATTTATGAGCAAAATGAAGGTGAAAATAATATTGATCATATTTCTCTTTTTGCATTTTATACACAAATAGATGATCCAATTCATTTTGAGGATGCAATTAAAGATGACAAATGGATATGTGCAATGGATGAAGAAATCGATGCAATTAAAAAGAATCAAACATGGGAGTAGGTGAGTCTTCCAAGGGACAAGGATGTAATAGGAGTGAAGTGGGTATACAAAACCAAATTAAATGCAAATGGTGAACTACAAAAGCATAAAGCAAGACTAGTGGAAAAGGGTTATTCACAACAACCAGGAGTTGATTATAATGAGAATTTGCTCCTGTAGCATGCCTAGACACTGTAAGAATGATATTTTCCATAGCAACTCAAAACAAGTAGCCAGTTTACCAAATGGATGTAAAATCAACTTTTTTGAATGGTTACCTTGAAGAAGAAGTTTATGTGGAACAACCACCTAGGTATGAGATTTTGGGTCAAGAGGACAAAGTCTACAAGCTTAAGAAAGCACTATATGGACTCAAGTAAGCCCCAAGAGCTTGGTACAGCAGAATTGATTCATATCTTTTACAAAATGGCTTCAATAGATGCAGCAGCGAGCCTACATTATACACCAAGATGAATGAAAAAGGTGAAATTCTTATTGTATGTTTGTATGTTGATGATTTAGTATTCACGGATGACTTATCAATTGATTTGTTCAAAGGAGACATGAAGAAAGAATTTGAAATGATTGATTTAGGTCTTATGAAGTATTTTCTTGGCATTGAAGTGAATCAAAATGAAAATGGTATATTCATCCCTCAAACCAAGTATGCAAATGATATTTTAAAAAGGTTTCATATGTTGAATTGCAAATTAGCACCCACACTTATTGTGACAAGTTTGAAACTAACTAGGGATGACAAAGGTTCGAATGTGGATTCAACTTTGCATAAGAGATTTGTTGGTAGTCTCAGGTATTTAACATCCACAAGGCCGAATATCATGTACAGTGTAAGCTTGATTTCAAGGTTCATGGAGTCTCCAAAAGACTCACATTGGAAAGCTAGAAAAAGAATTATCAAATATGTAAGTAGAACAAAGAATTATGGAATTCAATATTCAAGTTCAAATGAGTTCAAGCTCACAGGGTACACGGATAGTGATTGTGCTGGCAGCATCGATGATAGAAAGAGCACATCAAGTTATGTTTTTCACTTTGGCATTGGTGTAGTATCATGGGCTTCAAAGAAATAGCCCATTGTCACTCTTTCATCAGTAGAAACAGAGTATGTAGTAGCAACAAGTGCATCATGTCAAGCAGTTTGGATGAGAAGAGTGTTGAAAGAGTTGAAACATGAGAAAAAGGATGCAACAAAAATATATTGTGACAACAACCTAGCCATAGCATTGTCAAAGAATCTAGATTTTCACAAGAGAAGTAAACACATTGACACATGATATCATTTCATCATAGAACTAATTAACAATGGAGAGATCTTTTTGGAATTTTGTAGGTCTGAAGATCAATGTGCAAATATTTTCACTAAGGCATTAGGAAAAGAAGGTTTTTTCTATCAAAGAGATCGATTAGGCATTGTAAATTGCAACAGTTGTGATTAAGGGGGAGTGTTGGAATTTATTCACAAATCCTGTCGTGTCTTCACCTTTTTGCATTCCTGCATTCCTTCTTGCAGATCAGTGTGGTGGTGTGGTGACTACCATTGACCCGTTGCCTTGTCTTTCTTGTTGTGCAGTGGTGCGGTGCCCTCGCAGTCTCACTTGTTGCTTCATCATTGCTAGCAGTTGTGGAGTGAAGCCTTTTTTCTTCGACAACATTTTGGCATAAATATATTTTTGGCATTTAATATATGAAGGACAATATTTAATTTGGTTTGTTTGTAATCTGGGATAAAATCTTTTTCCCTTGCCGTGAATCTGAAGTTATTGCTAATGTAATTAATTGCATTTATTTTCCCTCCACTTTGCTGGTGAATTTTTACAACAATTTATTTTTTGTTGGGTTGTTTTTATGTTTTGAGAGAAGAAGGTGAACAAGTTTTCTGAAATGCTTTGCAGTAGAAAAAATTTGAGTAGCAACTCTGTTTCATGAAATCAAATGTATATGTTTGAATGAGATAATACAAAAATTAGTCTTTTTGGATAAATTGTGTGTTTTTATTTTTTTCCCTTTGTTTTGTTCTTGGTTTGTTTAGTTGTTTTCTCCTCTACCTTTGGCCTTCAATTTTCCCTTGTAAAAGCACTCTCTTTAAAACTCTAGGTCTGCAATACTTAAAGATATGTAGGGTAGCATTCATGGGAATATTATATAGTAAGCAGAATGTGCAGTTCCTCCTCCAGAGCTTTTCAACAGATTTTTTTGGTGTCATTCACATTTTGGTACTCCATTCTGTAGGTAGTGAGGATGTTGAGGAAAGTTTGTGGATTTTGGTTTATGTACCAAACAAATGTATTTACATGAAAATTTATAAAACCATTCAAGAAATCTGCTCTATGCATACATCGAAGTCATTGCATTCCACATTCAACAAGCATGTCTGCCATAACATTTGCAATTGTTGGTTTGAAATTCATAGGGGTAGTTATAGGAACCACCTTCTTATTTATGTTGAATTCTTCAACATTTAAGCATTTGGGTTAGAAAGTTAAAATTCTTGAGCATTTGAGAATTTGTTCTTTAATGCTAAAAAAAAAACCAAGTTAAGAAGTTAGAAAAATAGAGCACATGAGCATAAGTTAGAATTTAGACAAAAAGCACGCGACTAAAGTCCAAATTTTAACTTGTTTAGTTTTCATCATTTTAACAATTTCTTCACTAATTCTTTATTCATTTCAATGGACCAACTTGTTTTTAATTCATTAACTTACTCATGAAACCATGCCTTTTGAAAGTTTTTAATCTTGCAAGTACATTGATATCTAAAAAACCAAGAGGTGGCTTGATGCAAAAACTGGTCACATTCATCGTGACATCATTAAGATCATCTCCATAAAACGGATTTGGATGAAATTTCACAATTTTTTAAATTTAATTGTTTTCACGATTTTCACAATACCCATAGTTAACTTCAAATACAAATGGAATTGGATATGAAGTTTGACATCATTAAGCTTTTTCAATCAAATAGGATTGTGATATTCTGGTAAAGATTCAATAAACTGTGCAAGCGAGATGCAACTCAACAATTTACAAAAAGACTTTCGGATGACAACTTAACAATGTACAAATCAACCTAATAATAAGTTTGATGTAAAAATTTTAAAATGTGATAGTTGAAAATGAGGGTAACATGATCATAGAAAAATTGCATAATTTCTGGATGGTTAGTTTTGACAATGCCTTAGGAGTTCTTGATGGCAGAAATATGTTTTTTTATGTTTATGCTAAGAAAATGAATGAAGAACTTTGATCCTTTGTCCATATCTTTGCTCCAATGAAGACAAGCACATATTTGGTCTCTTTTGTTTTTATCAGCTTCAAATTTCCTTAAGAGATCTTAAAAATAGTAATTGACTAGTTTTATGTTGGTTAAGTGGTTCTAAGTGGCATTCTGTTTTTGGTAAAGTTGTCTCTATTTGTAGGGCTTAACCATTGAATGCAAGAATGAGAACATGAACATTGTTATTGCTTCATATGGTTTTTTGTTTTTCAATGTGGACAATATAAGAAAAAGGAAATGGGAAAAGAAAGATGTTGTGTACCACATGGTAAAAACTCTTTCATTCGAAATGAAATCTAGAAAGAAAAAAATCAATTGCATGACAGTCAACCACCGCAAACAAAATATCACATGTAGATAGACACAATTTTTTTTAGACTTGCATTGTTAGTATATTGAAGTAAAGAAACTGAAATAAAAGCCTGAAACAAGTAGATAACTTAAAAGATAAGCATTGGCAAAATACATCAAAATCTTAACTAAGCATATTAGTGGGCATTGTTTTGATATGTGTTTCCAAAATTGTGGTGATCTAGAAACCTTTTTTTTTTTGTCTGTAAATTAATATTGCAGCTAATAACAAATTTGCATAAAGCTCTGAATAAACATTAAAATATTGAGGCCTAAAATCATCTTCAAAATACGACCAACAAAACAAAACAAAAAACTTATAAGTACTTGTTATTTAGTATTATTGTAATCAGTTTTGTTTTTACTTGTTTAATTAATTATTAATAAGTTGTTTTTGAATGAATTAAAAACATAATTTTGGTCTCTTAAAAGAAAATTTAATCTCCCTAAAGTCAACATGGAAAATATTTTTTATAATTTTTAAAAAGTCAAATGCATCTTAATATTTACTTTTCTACAATTCTATTGGTTGAAATATTTGAGATCTTATTGCAAAGTGAAAAAAAATAGTTATTCTAGTACCTAGGATAGAGAAAAAGTAGCCATAAAGAACTCATATTTTTTTAACTAAAAGAGGGGTAAATTTTTTAGTCAAACCAAAATAAAGCAATACAATCAAGATGAAAGATAGTACAATCAAGATATAGGTCTCAGCACTATGGACCATCAAGGAAACCAACAAAACATGACCAGAAGCAAAGAACAAGAATCCCAAACTAGAAAGAACTGGCTCAAACATCGTGAATATCTTCCTAAAGCAACATTTTCAACTTCACAAAACAATCTAAAGGAAGGTGATCCCTATCCTCAACCTGCTAATTATCCCCATACTTAGAAGCCCATTTAGCCAAACAATCAGCAACCTTATTCCACTCCCTAGGAATATGGACAAAGGAAACCAACTCCAAGGATGAACCAATCTTATGAATCTATTGAACCACCGAGTCCAACAACCAATTCACCCCTTTCGAGGAGCCTTTGTTCAACATATCCACCAAAATTTGAGAATCTGACTCACAAATGATCTTGCACCATCCCATCACACAACCCTTTTCCAAACCAAAAAGGAGAGCCAAAGCCTCCATAAAATTATTACTTTGGTGCACTTGAAAGATGGAAAATAAGATGGGAGAGCCCGTATCATCCCCTCCAACCCCCCAATCCCAGTAGCTCTAGGGTTTCCTCTGGACGAGTCATTGGTATTAATTTTCAAGACACCTGGTTGGAGGCAGAGACCAACAACCCTCACACCGAGTCTTCTTACAAGATTCCCTTCTACCTCCAGAAGAATACTTCCTTGGGCTACCAACAACTAAACCCAAACCATGCAACACCCCCAACTCACTAGTCTCCAAAGGGATAACCACCTCGCACCTAACCTATATAGTTTCCTAAACCATGCCAAGAATCCTTTGCCAAATCTGAATAGCCTCCAAACCCTCACCCTTAAAGATCCTACGATTCCTCTCCAGCCAAATTTGCCACATAATACAAGAAGGACCAATACCCCACGCCACCTACAGACAGTTTGTCTTGGTAGGAGGCCTCCCCAAAGTCCTCCAAAACTCAACTAAAGATGAGGCATGCATAGAAGCTTTCCTCCAAACTTCCCACCAACGGTGCCAGACAACCCAAAAAAAAGCACACTGAAAAAATAGATGGGAAGAAGATTCCTCATTACTCCCACACAGGACACAAATGGAAGGCCCTTGAAAGCCTCTCTTCTAAAAATTATCCCAAGTGAGACACCTATTACAAGTCACCAACCAAAGAAAAAAGTTGCATTTAGGCCAAGCAAATTTATTCCATACATACTTCCACGAAGGCATAACCTCCCCTCCATATTTTTCCCTATCAAGAACCTGATACCCAACAACCACAAAGAAAACTCCCTTAGGATTGGGGCCCCAAGCCAAAATATCCTCCTATTGCAAAGAGCTACAGATTCTACTAGCCAAAATGTGAGCCAATTCCTCTTGCTCCTCCACAAAACCCCTAGCAGGCCAATCGTGAACATCCTTCCATTTGAACAACTCAACTTGACCCAAACTTTTAGCCACTTTAAAGTCTTCCACTCAAGACCAACCAGCCTCAAGAAAGGAAAGACAAAGATTGTGCAATTGTGGGTGTGTAACCAAAATAGGGGGATGCCCATCCCAAGAGTCAAACCAGAAGAGTGTATCCAAACATCTATTACAAATCCAAAACAAGCCCTACTCGACCAATCTAGCTCCCTTCTTGAGAGTGTTCTAGATCATAGATCCCCTACCTTTTAAGGGAAATCTAGGTACATCCTTCCCATCCATCCCCAACATATTCTTGGAGATTAGAATCCTGGCCCAAACTTGATCCTGGCTGGTGCACCATCTCCAATAAAGCTTAGTAGCCAATGCCTGACTAGTAAATATTACATGTCGAAGACTTAGGCCCCCACACTGTTTTGGTTTGCAGATATTCTCCCATTTAACAAGACTCTACTTCAAAGAATCAAGATTACCAACCCATAAAAATTTCCTAGATAACGCATCTAGATCCTTAATGAAACTAACTGGGGCACACTGAACCATGCATCTTTATAGAGGAAGAGCTTGAACAACATATTTTAATAACAACACTCTCCTAGCAATGGATAACCATCTATAAGTCTAGTAACTGACACGCTCTCGAAATTTATCTAGCACACCCTTCCAAGTCCCTCCTGGCAAGGGGCCAACGGAGAGAGGGATACCCAGGTACACAAAAGGTAGAGCACCAATCTAGAATCTCAAAATATGTATTATTCTTAACCGAACCAAAAGCGGGGTATTAAAGAAGAAAATAAAGGACTTATCTTCATTGATTTTTTGACCTGAAACCGCAAGATAGATATCCAAAGACCTTTTGAAGCTAGTCGCTTCCTAGATTCTTGCAACACCCAGCAAAGCAGTATCATCCACAAATTGTAAATGGGAATTGGGAAGGAGCCCATCACCCTAATTCCAACCTTGGATTAACCCCCTACTAACATGAGATTTCAAGATTCTCCCCAAACCTTCAACCATAATAATAAAAAGATAAGGAGACAAGGGATCACCCTGGCGAAGACCACGAGAAGCACCGATTAAAGAAGTAGATTCCTCGTTAATCAACACAGAATAGGAAACCGACATAACACAACTCATAACCCAAGCAATCCAGTCTTCACCAAGACCAAAGGCAATGAACACCTTTCGAAGAAAATTCCATTTAACCCGGTCATAAGCTTTGGTCGTATCAAGTTTAATAAACATAGCCTTCTCCCTAGAGACCGACATAAAGTGGATGGCCTTAGCAGCAATAACCACCTCATCTAGGATTTTCTTTCCAACAACAAAACCCCCAGGTATTCCTCTGAAATAATCTTGCCTAGCCATGACTTAAGTCTCTCTGCCATTAATTTAGAGATAATTTTATAAACCACATTACATATAGAGAAATTGGCCTGAACTGATCCACAAAGTTGGCTCCCTCTCTCTTCAGGATAAGTGAAAGGAAGGTAGAATACATTGCCTTCAACATTTGTTTACTACTTTGTGATTCCCGCATCACATCCAATAAATCAAATTTGATAATCTCCCAAAACTCTTTAAAAAACTCAATCTGAAAACCATCAGGTCTAGGGGCCTTTCCTTTTTTCAGATCATGAAAACAATCTTTTCAACCTCCCCCATCAAGATAGGCCTAAGAAAAGTCTCATTTATCTCAGGGGAGACCATTGTGGGAATGCATTCCAAGATAAGAATTTCTTCTTCCACAGCAACAAGAGAATTCTCCCTGAACAAGGAAGACTAAAACTAGACAATTTCCTATGAGATATCCTTAAATGAAGAAAGTTGTTGCCCTAGGAGGAAATCAAATTACCATACCTTCTAGCTTTAACAGAGTTAAAAAAGAAAGTTGTATTTCTATCACCCTCTTGCAGCCAGTCAATCCTAGCCTTCTGCTTCCAAAAGATCTCTTCCCTTAGTTCCCATTCAGCAAACTCCTTCCTTGCATCCTCTTCTTCTCTAAGAGATTCCTTAGACATCCCTTGATCTCTATTCAGTCTAGTAATGGAGTCCAAACATTTTTGGGAAATCAATTTAGATTTAAAGATATTTCCAAAGCTCTACCTATTCCATTTTTTAAGCTAATACTTCACAAATTGAAGCTTCTTAACAAAAGAAAACATAGCAGTACCATAGGTCAGTGAACCAATCCTCAACCACTCCCTCATGAGATCCTGCAAAGAAGGATCATGTAACCACATAAGCTAGAACTTAAAAGAGGGGTTCTTAGACAAACTCTTCTCATTCACAACAAATTTGATAGACCAATGATCAAATCCTTTCCAGTCCAAAATAAGCAAACTAGTAACCCAATTACTACCAATCTAGAAGCAAGAGACTAGAAGCCTATCCAGTCTTTTAGAAATAAATCCCTCACCACATCTTATGTCGGTCCATGTAAACACACCATTACCATGCTTTACATCTATCAAGTTCATAAGATCAATATTCTCCCTGAAAACTGCAAATGAAGGGAAAAGCCTATGTACCCCACCCCTTTTTTCCTCCAAACTGGTACTATCATTAAAATCTCCAGCTAGAATCCATGGAAGAAAAGGGTTCAAAGAATGTACAAACCAAATATGAGCCCAAAGCTGACACTTACCAGGGAATTTCATAGGAGCGTACACATTAGTAAGCATGACAACCTCACCAAAAGAAAAGTTTGAAGCAACCATAGATAAGGAGTTTCTATCTACAATTCACCATATGGGAGAAATCTTGCACGGGTCCCAAAGACATACAATCCCTCCAGATCTACCTTGCACCCCAATACACTAACATTGGCCCCACCTCCACAACTTAGAGGCCACATTAACCATAGCATCCACTGACAACTTAGTCTCCTAAATAAACATAACTTCAGGAGAATGCATCTTGATCAACTCTCGAACATCCTTTTGTCTAGGGGAGTTGTTCAATCCCCTAGCATTTCATGATAAAAAAATCATTTCTGCAGGTTAGAAAAGTGGGAATCAATGGTCTTCACAGACCCTGACTCCACCAAATTCTCCCCCATTACCTTGATTTTATCTTGATCCTTCTTTCTACCCAATTTGGAAGGCTTCTCAGAGCTTCCCTTTTTAAGGATTTTTTGTTGTAAACCCAAATTAGACAAAGTTTTATTACTCTTACCAGGATCCAAAGGCCTTGTCTCAGACAATGGTTCTTGAAGAGTCACCACCAAATCATCACCCGGACCTTTGTCAATAGGAAGAGACACCTCCCTCAAACCCAACAAAGGCTTGTCAGTATTCATCTGAGAATCAATCTGAGCCTCCAACAACCTATTATGGTTCGCCATAGGATCCAATTGAACAACACCCATACCATCAGGTCTAGAATGAGGAGTATCAAGGAAGCCATCATGTTGATCTAGATCCTCTAAAGCCTCAAAACGATTGAAGGACATATCTGCTTGCCTATCTTTCAAAGTTCTTTTCAACCCTCTCCCCTTGTTACGGGGCTTGACAGGAACGAAACCCTCTTTATCAAATTCTCCCCTAGACACAGGTGCTTTCCCTTTATTCACTAAAGGAGGAGGTGTACAAGAAGGCACCTTTGAAGAAGCAACATTTCCATGTCCTCCAAGAGAAGGAAGCTTGGGGCATTTCTTTTGTAGGTGACCATATTCGTGGCATATCTAGCAGTGAAAAGGTAGGGCTTCATAATCCAATTGTTGGATCCAAGAAGTGGACCCAACTTGAATCTGCATCGAATCTGCCAATGGGCTATTTAGATTAATTTCCACACAGATGCGCACACATGAAATAACCTTTTTATCCATCATCTACTGAGAAGGGCCCACTGGCTTGCCTAGAAGCAATGCAAACATGTTCATGATGTCATTTCTCCAGAATTCCAAAGGTAGCCATGGGAATCTAACCCAAACAGGGACCTTTGACAGGAGTTCCTCGGTTGGGTTAAACCCAGTATGCCAGGGTTTGATGAATAATCCCACCTAATTATAAAAATAGGGGCCTCCTTCGAAAGCCTTGTTCTGATCCGACATGCAAGAGAAAACCACCATGAAATAGTTATTAGCTACTTGCATAATCTTCGGATTCCAGATTTTATGAGCCCACGATTCCAAAAATGGGAGGGAGACACAGATACCCATAAACTTACATATCAGTGTGTGGCTACTTAGATAACTAACATCTTCCTCAACCGAGTCTAGTTGGATGATCAAAACTAGATGAGATGTGTTCCTTTCAAGACACCCATTAGTCTTTGAAACTCGAGGCCCACCAATTTGGGCAACACCTCCCTCATTCAAAGATCTACTCAAAAACTCAAGAGCTTTAGCATGTCCCGATGGGGATGGGTCAACTCTGTAAACCATTTCAGAAAAGATAGATTCTTGAAAGCCCCCAGCCCAACATAGGAAGCTATACGTCACAACAAAACCAAATAAAGAAGAGGCGAACACACACCACACACTGAGCTCAGACAACACAGCACAAACCCCACCCAAAACAACACTTACCCCAACGAGAAAGATAACCCCAACCAGAGAAAACAAACCCCTCACCCAAAAACAATGATCAAAATAGGCAGCAAAAGCACTCCAAACACAAGAAAATGCATGCAAGGAGGCGTAACCAGGCTAAGGCATGAGCCCTAGCCCGCAGCGCGGCCAGAGGAACACCTTCGCAACGCCATCTCCTTTTCTTTAATTTTTCTTTAATTTTTCTTTATTCGTTATAATATCATAATGTCTTTACATTAGAAAAAATACTAATTTATTTTTAATAATAAAATTTAGAAAAAAATAATTACGCTTGAAAAACAATACTTTACAAATAAGATATGCACACTTAAATAATATAATTATTAAAACTATTATAATAATTATGATAATTATTGAAAATACCACTTAAGTTTGTTTGAAATGCCTTCCTCTGGTGCACTCTCCTGGGAGAGAGCCGATGATAGGGAATATGGCTCACCCTTGGTGCAGGATCGGTGCCTTTTTCTGGGGGCATACGATTATGCAAGACAGGGACCACGATTACCTATCGTGATGTCTCTCATGTCTCGACTAGCGCCAGGGTTTTGTGCCCTAAATCATCCATTTTTGCGGACCAGTCCTTGCAACGAATGGATGGAAGTCGACTAAATTTTGTGGAGGTCGTAAGGCATGGAGATTATATCAATAAGAAGCGCATGCCTTTATTTAATCCAAACGACTCTCCTACAGCCCCTTCTCCACCTCGCACTTCCATCAACATTTCACCCCTTTCTCTATCCATCATTCGACGTCGGTTCCCGAAATTGGTCTAGACTGCTTCATTGGTGTAAGAGAGGAATACCTTTAGAATCATGCACTCATTTGTAGATTTATGAAGCCCTGGCCAAATTTTCCCAATCTCCACTCTTGATTAGTTAAAATTGGACAGAGTTCATGGAAGAGGAAATCAGCATCTAGCCCTATGCCAAGGGATTTTTAATCCTTGAATTTGAGTCTTAGGGAGACAAAGAGTTGGTTCTCAATTCTGGGCTTTGGTTCTATCGTGGATACTTCTTATGCATTAACCCCTAGTTCCCTACCTTTGATCCATGAACAGAGACCTTCTCCACTGCCTTTTTTTGGGTACGTCTTCCTTATCTCCCCTTGCAATTTTGGGAATTGAATGCTTGAAAGCCATTGACAATGGTCTAGGAAAATATCATAGCATATCAAATGAAACAATCAATTATGAATGTTCCACTTATGCTCATTTATGTGTTGAAATGGATTTATCCAAAGGTCTCCCTAAAAAGATTTCTCTAAAGGTGGGCAATAGATGCTAGAAACACCCTGTGGATTATGAGAAAATTACATTCAGATGTAGGAAATATTTTTCAGTTGAGCATGTTACCTCTCAATGTAGAAAGAAGTAGTTTCACGAGCAGGTTAAAACTTCAAACAATCAACCCACATGGTGGATTGGGGTTGAATCGCACCACTATGTTATTCTGCCCAATGCGAAATCAAATTTGGGTTCCTCTCAAGCACTCCATGATGTTAAGTCTCACACCCCAACTCCTCCTGCTCCACAAAATTCATGTTCTGGGACAATTAAAGAAAACATTTCAGATGCAAGTACTACAAAGGTTGACATGTTTTTATCGGAGATTCCAGCCATGCAACTGAATAAACATGAGAACTCTATTTTTTTCTTTATATCTTTAGGTAGTGAAGGAGATAAGAAATTGAAAGGGAGTTTTGTCTCTGAGATAGAGCGAGAATGGATAGAAGTGAAGTGGGAGGAATTTGCTCCTTCTGGACCAAAGTTACATATGACATTAAGATCTTCAAAGAAAAAGTTGTAATAAATTTGCCAAGGCATGCTGAAAAAGATATGTAAAACTGACTTTTTCATGAATACAAGAGCACTACCCTCTCTTGTAACAATTTGCCTAAGAAAAAATATGATAATTATTAATTGATTTGATTTTTTAAATTTTACATTATAATTTTTATTTTTATTTTGATATGCAAGGTTATGATTTATATTAAAGTTTAAAGAAAGAGTACAATTCATCTGCAAAGTAGGAAAACCACCAAATTTCCATGGAAACTAGACCTACCAACCCGGGGAGCATGCTACACCCAGCACAAAAATGCAGTCACATTGCATATCTCAAAAATCAGCACCGATTTATAACTTTTTAAAACAAAAAAAATCATGCACAGAGGCCGAACCTCACAGGAAACCATTTAATTCTGCAAAAGAAGTAAAATCTTCCACCCATTCTAGACCCTCCTCCGCCACCAACCCCATTTTTTTTCAGAAATTCAACCGCCATTGCTGAGGTCATCATGTGCCTCATGAGCTTTGGCCCCTTTAAGTCTAAAAGAAAGGGGTATACCTTTACTGCTTCATCCGTCTCCCATAAGAGCTCCAAGTCAGAGGGGCGCGAGATTCCTTTACCCACGAAGGCCGCTTTCAGTGTCTTCTCCAATCCTCCTAACAGATTGCCGCGGAAAAGATTCACCATCAATTCCTTTGCCTCCACCTTAGACACTTCCAAGTCCATAATGGTTGCCAAGAACCGTGAAGATATGTGTGCATTATCCCTCGTAAATTCCTTTCTGTCCAGGTGGCCCTTTCCTAAAATCATTTTGACCGCTACCATGTCCAAAGGATCATCCACAAGCAAAATTCTTTTCAGCCTTTGGTCAGTTATCTCCCTAAATGCTATTTGCCTCTCCGTCGCCACCAATGAAACAAGAGTGTCGACTCTGAAACTTTCCAACCCCTCTGCAGAGATGGAAATGATGAATTTTGATATGCTCATCTTCGCCATTAGCTGCCCTCTAGTCGAAATCTCCTTGCACAAAGACAACCAACAAAACAAGTTTCAAAAACCATACGGAAAAAAAGCCATCGTCCATCCACATTTAAAAGGCCCGCATACAACAAGGCCGAACCAACGCACACGAGCCTGGAATAATGTCAATGCAAGGCAATCCGTCCTTGCATGAATATTTTGTCCTGCAACCACAAGCCTTAACTCGAATATCACCTCGTGATAATCAACTTCTGCCACCAGGTCGATTTGCATAATCTAACATGAAAACCGTACTTTACGTGTCGCTTTGTTTATCCTTGCCATCATGAATCATTAAGACATCAGTCACCTCCAAGAATTCCCCAATTTTGGTGGACTTCCCATTCCTTTTAGAACCTACTACCAACGTTCCCCTGTCACCTTGGATTATCACTAGCAGTAGATGAGGTGATGTGGCCTTGCCATGATTCTGCCAACTTGCACTCCCCAGTCGGCACCCCGATTTCCTCTCCCATCACCAACTAATGATTTTCCTTTTCTTTTCCATCGGGCTCATGAATAAATGAGAGAAGGAGTGTGACGGGGGAGGGGGGGGCACACCCTACCACCCACTACATTATAATTATTTTTATTTATTTCTAAATGATATAGATTTTTTTAATTTCTTACAAACATAATATAATACTTACCAATTAATTTATTATATATAATATTATAATGTAAATATTTAAAAAATTATTAATATTTATAATTAACTTTTGATTTTTTAATGTTTATTAATTTATATTTTACATAATACTAATATATTCACATGATAATAATATTTTTGTTTTTAAATCTTAGAATCTATTCTCATTTTATTACAAATTAACTCATTATTATATAATAATATTAATAACTTTATATTTATAATTTTACTATATTTTTATTAGCCAATAGGTTACATATAGTGTGAGATTTGAGCGTGAAACAAGTCTCACTTGCAAACCACTGTTGAGTCATCGAAAAACAAGTTTCAATTGTCGTTTAATGGTAAACTAGTTGTCCTAAAAGCCTCCAAACTCGCGGGTAAAAGTGTCTAAAATCGATCACTTATCACATTAAAGCTAGATAAATATTGATTTGACAACTAGATGGGAATATTCTATTTCCATGGTTTTTGTCAATTTGATGGCAAATTTTTTTTCATTGCATTGCGTTATGTTTTAAATCTGTATGCAAATATTTCATAATTAGATAATACTTAATTTCTTTAAGGAAAAAATCTATATTTGTCTAAATTTATTTCATTCCATTATTTAACATTTATTATTAATTGTTTAATCAAACTACATTAACTAGAATTTACATGCACAAACACATACTCTCTAACATATTAACATACATATAATTCTATTTCGAACTAATCCTTGAACCTCCTTTAGGTACAAGTGCTAGTTAATATTCTCTACATAATTTTATTGATTTATTAGTATCTTATTATTAATTTTAATATTTAAACAAGTAAATAAATTGTTGATAAAAAAAATTAAAAAATTAAATAAAAGCTTGTTTTTTTTTTGTACTTTGCAATTGGTAAAGATTTGATGGTGTTTAAAAAAAAATTAATATAATAATTACATTGAAAATTTGTAAAATAAGTATCATGTAATGATCCTATTTATAAAATAATAATGTAGAATCCATATTTATTTTTAAATAATCTAAAACTAAGATATATTTTAAATATCTATATGAATTACTTCTGACCATGTTAGAGATCTCATCCAGATGTTGTGGATCACAATTGATCCCAGCTTTCTTCTTCTAACTTGTGTTTACATTGGCTGTAAGATAGTGGTATGGTGTTTCATGTCTGATTATCATCTCTTCATCTGGTTTTGCACGCTCCTCCTGTCTTTTTGTGCCATCGTACCAAATAGCTATCTGGATTTTTATTCTTGTTTGTGTCGATGTGCGGCTGCAACTCCTTAATTTCTCCAATTTTCTCTATAAGTATATTGGTATGATGCAGTTTTCTTTCATCTGAAATGGGCTTTATGTTTGTGTTTTTGGTTGCAAACCTTGCGGCCTGGAATTTTGGTCGGTTTCTCTTTTAAGTATGCCACAATGGAGGATTTCGTTACCGCTCTGCCTGTGGGAATGGAGGGATTTCTTTCCGTATGATGGTGAGAAACTTAGGCGGGTGTTTGTCATTCCGCCTGCAAATGTGGAAACAGCCATTCACACGGTTGTTGGAAGAACCTGGTTGGATATGCATCAGAATGCTTTATTCTCTAAAGTTGCTAGCATTTTTCTTTCAAAATCCATGGACTGTGAGATGGTGAGAATGTTGGCTAATATTTACATTCAGCCTTTCATCTTCTTCATGATTTTAGGAAAATTCACCAACACCGTCAATAAATTCATCTCTAACGGCATCCGACAATTCACCGACAGAAAATTTACCGTCAACAATTTACCACAGGAAAATTCACCGTCATGACAATTCACCATACAAAAAATTAATTGCATGAATTTTTGGCGGTTAATTTTCTGCAGCGGTGAATTGTTGGTGGCGATGAATTTTCCCATGGTGAATTGCTGACATTGAATTTTCTGTCGGTGAATTGCTGACAGTGAATTTTCCTAGAGCCATCTCTAACAATTTATCGTCAACAATTCATTGTATCTTGTGAAAAATTCACCGTCAACAATTTTCAGCAATTCATAACAAACAACGAAATAAATGTATCATGATGATGAATTATCAGAAATGAATTTGTTGAGCCCTTCTCCATGTCTACTCTTAATGCGACTCTAGATACTGTCTGGCTTCGAGTTCTTTTCCTATTGGTGGCTTCATGGATCGTTACGCTCTTATTTCAGATGCTTCGATTACTGCATTACTATTTCTTTTGAAGGCGGGTGTCATCTGTGATGCTCATTCGAAAACTCTCCTTTTCCTAGATAGCCTCCGTTCTAGTCTAATGGACATGTTGGTTGTGGATGCTATAAACTTTTTTAATGCTCTGCATTTCTTGTTCAAGCACGCAGAGGAGTGGCTGCACTCAACTGTATCTGTTTTCCCTCTTCCTAAAGCTGCAAGTTCTAGTGGCAGCTGCCATGGGTAGCCAACTTTGTTAGCACATATTTGTTTTTTTTATCTGTGGGTGGTTTAGTAGAAGCTCAGTTTTGTATCTGTTGGCTCTCAATTAATAATCCTTCATTATTTCTCTGAGGCGTTGATACTGTAATTCGACTCCTTTGTGTTGATTTTAGGTGATCAGATTAATGTACAGAAAATTTAATCAAAATCAGACAACACAACACAGCATATACCCTGGGAAAACCCTCCTCTTGAGGGAGAAAAACCCAGCAACAAAGATCTCTCTTATATATAAAATAATGGCAATAAGTCTCTTTACAAAGAGGCCACACACAAGGCCAATATCAGTACCAACAATGGCTGTATAACAATCAAATAATCTGCTCTTACTTGATCTCTGATCTGCACTTATAGAAAATCGTAATCTGCTCTTGGAGAAAGTTCGCATTTTGCCCTTGAAGAGTTCGTCCTATACAAGATGATATATTGCACTTAATCTCGCACTGTATGATCTTCATCACTCGACTGGTGCATTTGATCTTAACCCTCAACCAGGTTCACATTTGAATGATATCACAGATCTGGTAACTTCGATGATTAAATCCCAGATGAGTTCACACTTGAATGGAATCCTCGAACTGGAATATTCGCACTTAGACCTGACTGAACTTTATGTGAATAGCTGAACTGCACTGAATGGTACGCACTATATGAAGTTCGCTGATTATCATAACCGAACTCTGTTGTGTCCCACACAATGGGTGAGCCAGGGTGTATATATATACATCTTAGTGAGGTTGCGCCTCTTTGCTTATCAAGGTCAGCCAGAGCAAATGACAAAATGAAATTTAATAAAGTCGGCCTCAATATAAACAATATAACATATGTCGGCCTTGGTAAATATTAGATAAGAATTAATTCTAATTCTTTTGTGTCGGCCTCAATATGAAGTGAGAGTAAAACAAAGCAATGAATATAAATTGAATAGCCAACGGCTATCTTCAATTTATGTCTTCCGAGAAAATGCTGAGCTGGAAGGAGCTACCGAAGCTGCTAATACATTAACAT
>VDFB02196175.1:26620-86979 GCA_007258455.2 Sequoia sempervirens | reverse complement strand
TAGTCACACAGTGATGTATTGTACTATTTTGAAGATTGTGGACTTTATTTATGATTTTTGATGACTATATGTTAATTGTGAAGGTCGACACTTTGTTTACATTTGATTGTTATAGTTTAGCCACACCTTGTGATCTTGTTACATGTGACCCTTGTGGTTACACTTGATTTAATGTTGACATTGTGCACAATTCTTAATTTAATGTTGAAATTGAATTTTATTTAATATTTATTTATGAATTCAGTGGCTAAATTATTTTACCTTTATCGTTTTCAATGTCGGCCATATGTTGTATAGTGATTTATCTCCAAGGATGTAGGATACTGACTTGGTGGGCGTATACGAGGAAGTAGACTTAGGGAACTTTAGGATAGGCGTATATGAAGTAAATTTATAATAGTTATGGATATAGTACTTTCCTATCTTGTTGTCTTCTTAGACTAAAACTTATTTCGTTATGTTGAGCATATGACACTCTTTAAGTTGTGTTTGTTGTATTTATCTTGCGGCTTCCAGGAGTAAGCCGTATCCTAGGGGGGGAGGATGTAGTACCCCTCCGTTTGTTGCTGTGTATCAGTTTGTTTGTGTCTGTTTGTTAGTCGTGTAGCTGTTTTGGATACTATTATGTATTGCCTTTGGTTATGACATTAATGTTATATTGGTTGTTAAACCCTGTGGATGATTTGTTAAATATCAAGATTAAGCATGTAGGAGAACATTGTGGTGGATGCACGTGTGTTTTGGATATATTGTTGTTATGAGTTTTAATGTGAATATTATGATGTGATTTATGATTATGATGTAATGATGCTCGTCTATGTTGGTGAAGAAGACAGTATGGCATAACTCATTCGTGAGTACCCTGCTATGCTGTGAATCTTATTCACGGTGTGTTTTCTAACATGAGTATATGTATGTTCTAACGTTGATATTTTCTGCAGATACAGGTACCGGGTATCGGCTCCACCTGCTTGTCAGGTCTGAGCGAACCCTAATCCAATAAAAAATCATGTTGATTCGGAGATAGTGTCTGGTCCTCGTGTAACCTTCGTTCTTTGTCGAACGAGTATCCAATAGTCGCCTGTCGTCATGTGTTGTTTTGTCTTGTCATGTTAATTTTGTCAGTGTTGTTTTACTTCAAAATTAATTACTGTTTAAATTAGTTAAATGGATAATTTGTTGATATATTGATTAAATGCAAATCTGTTTAAATATTAGAATAAATATTTATGTTATGTTTATTGTTTAAATTGTTAAATTAAAATTAAGCAAGTTATTTAATTAAAAGAGAAAGTGTGATATTTTTAAAAAGGCATTTCTTCAAAAGTAATTAAATATTACTTGTGCAAATATGTTTTATGTGAAAAGTAAGAATTTGTTTAAAAGAATTGATTTAAAAGTTTAAATATCCGAAAAATTAGTCTTGAGGGAAAATATCTTGATATTTAAAGTTTAAAACTGCATGAGAAAACTTAGGAAGGGATGATTACAAATAGTTAGTTGTAACTTGTGTTAATAAATGGTATTAATTAGCCCTGAAGGGGTGGCATTTTGGAGACACGGCAATTCACGGGAAATAGGAGAAAGATTTGGCACAGCAGGAGTTTTTTGTATGATAATGTTCTGGAAAAAGTTTTTATCAAAAAAAAATCTGGTTTTTGCAAGTATACTGCTGAGGGTTTGGCTGCAGATTGGATTTGAAAGCTGCAATAATCAAGTTGGTTGGTTAAAAATTCCAGGTTTTCTTCCTTTATTTATATAATACAGGATAGAATCTTTTGAATTTTGATTATGGTATTATATTGTTCAGTAAATGTAGAATTCATCTGCTGTTTAACCTGCACAAACAACATGGAAACAAATTAGACTGAGGAAAGAGAACTAGAGGTAAACGTAGAAAAACCTCAGAAAACTTTAAAAAAACTGAAACAAATTGTTTAGGTTTTAATAAATTTCCAGATCCTTGTTTGCAATCTGTCACAGGTGTAACCTTTGAACATGACTGGGTGTATAGTTGCAGGCAATCTTCTTGATACAAATGGAAACCTATTAGGGAGGCAGCACTTGAGCAAAGAAGGGTGTTGCCGTTTAAATAATCTCCTTGAAACTATTGTTTTTTTTTGTCATAGTTGCAACGCTTACGGTAGGAGTTAGTAGAGATTTTATGTATCTGTTTGTTCTTTTAGCATCTTGTCTTGCCTGTAGCCTTGAAAATAGAATGTTGTAGAGATTTAGAGGATCGCTTTGATTTCTTTGTCAACCTGGTTCAGCCGTTACACTTGAACATTGTAGGAGGTTGCAAGATTTGAATAATCTTCAAGAATCCATCGGCTTCTTGCTAAAAAATGAAGCACATGTTTGAAATGGTAAAATCTCTTTCGCATGGCATATACCATTCTCTCTATGCATGCTCAACTCTGAGGTTTATGATATAAACTTCTGCTACATTTAGGTTTCTACAGTGAACTGCGTTGATCTGGCAATCTTATCCAATCCTTTCTATGACTTAAGAGTTAGGATATGGAATGAATCTTGTTCCCTCAAACTGCGTTATTGTTCCCTTAACACTTGTCTTTGATTTGCAATTCAATGTGATACTTTCCACTTTATGCGCTGGAAGTTACTTCTAATAGTGCGCAAGAACGACTTGTAAAGCATATCTTCATTTATTTGTAAACTGTAGATTCTTTTCCTGAGTGAACTGCGAGTTCCTCTCTGCCTTGCCTTTTTGACTTTTTCTTCTTGTAAGATATCCGTGGAAGTTAATCTATTGCACTACGTGGATTGATATTTATTGAGACCTTGGATCTGAAAGAAATCTGTTTACCAATATCTTTATAAAGTTTCAAGTTGTTATGAAGTTAGCTTTAAGCCGCCACTTAAGCACCGACCATGTTTAGAATTCACAAGTTTCATGTGTATCTCCCTCTCTCTAAATATTTGATTCTGCCTTTTTGACTTTCCCTGTGCTGCAGATCGAATGTTGGCTTTAATTATTCATTCCACGCCGTTAATGTGCTTTTGAATATTTTAATCATAAGGAAATCATTATGTTGATATAAGGTTTGATGCTAGTTGTGACTCAGGGCATCGATAGTTTGTTTTATATAATAATTTTTTTTTTTTCACTAGCTGGAAACACTCTTAATGGTGGTTATATGAATTGAATCGATGATGCCATATGTAAGTACTGGTACAACATCTATAACTGTTTTATTTGGTATCACCTTAATTCACCATACATATAGTGTCGCTGTTTTCGGTTTTGGGACAATCTGTGAATCTTCTTATCCGCTTGGTCTGTATACTGGTTGTATCTTTATTTTATTAAAACTGCAGTATTCATAATTAGAATATTGTCAAAGTTTATTTTACCTCCATGATACCATGCGCAACCTTTGCCATCTGCAACGCTTGAGCATAGAAGGATTTGGATGTATAATTAGGCTTCCAGATTTCATCTCCTGCCTAACACAGTGGCAACATTTAAACTCAACAGGACATATAGTTTTTAATAACATTTTAATCTGTGTTTGGTATTACTAGTGAGTCCATGGACATCTGAATCTTTTTGTTTTTTGTTTTTTTTCTTCACCTTGAGTTATGTTTTACTTGGTCTTCGGTGTTGTCTGCAACTATCAGGCGGTCTATATAAATATATATTGTCATGAATAAGTTCGCTTAGAATAGCTGCCATTTAATTGGCTGAGGATCATTAAGTTTTGAAAGTAATACCTAACTGATATATTGCCGTTACTTCCAATTTCTTTATCTGTCATGATTGCATGAAATCTATACTTCTTTCCACACGTTTGTGAGATTACTGTAGGTATCCTAAGAATAAATAAATCACAGGTTTTCTTGTGATGGTTATGTGTTAGATGGAAAACCGTTAGTTATAATTAATAAAGACAGTATGTGTTTTTGCATGCTCACTTTGGTTTGTAGTTAAAAACTCGCTTGAGATAATGAATCTTGTACTTTGTTTATTTTTCCTTGTACTTATCTTGTCTTCATTAATCAACGAGAGCATTTCTCCTTGTCTACAATTTGTTAAATTCCAATATGCTACACAAGTGCAGTATAACTTGTCTTTAACCATGATATATATATGATTTCTGATTTACTCTTTTTAAGAGCAATATAGTAGATATGGTTATATGTAATTATGGTAAATTTATATAGAATTATTATGTGAGTTAAAATTTGTTTGATTTTGTTTAATGTGATGTTGTGTATATATATATATATATATTATTGTTAAATTGATAACAATAGAAAAGACATTATATTATGTCAACGTATTATCTATTACGAATCTTAGTTCCCAAAAGATTTGAATAAAACATATGATAGAAAATAATAAATAGGACTTTCTAATTATGACAAACATCATCTTTATTCTGCCTTATATTCATGATGTGTTGTAGATAGTTATGTGGAAAAAAAAACATTATTTATAATTTGGGTATAAAGGAAATATTATTTGAGTTATTCTTTTAGTATGCCTTTGGTGTCAAGGAAGCATATGAAAATAATATAATTTTTTTATTTGATGTCAGACATGGAATTTTGTTGATATTGTTATTAACGAAATTTGGCCATGCTTATTGCATATCTTACATAAGTGGTAATTTGAGAATTAAGCCAAACGTGAACTATTTTGGGTCTTTACCATGTTATAGCTTTTTGTTACCTATGACGTGTTTGAATAGTTTCATGACTGTACCATGAATGATAAATGTTTTATTATGGTGATGTTTATACACATGTTGGCAGACTATGATATTTTGTTGTTGCATCGTGTTTCTAGGAAGAGTGGCTCGCGGTAGGGGCCGGAACCCTAAGTGGTTGCCAGGGTAACCTATCGTGGGTTAGGTAATTCAGTGAAAACTTTAATAATAAACCTGGGGTTTCAATATATAACAAAGATTAATAGAATGCCTCACCTAGTGCCTTAATGCTCATTTAGATTAAGGATAGGTTGAGAAGGCCTGGAATGGCTTGTCGACTACCTTGTCTTCTTGAAAGGTAATTTGACACCACATGAGTTTATCTAAGGGCCGGGAATCCGTAGAGACTGCCAGGGTAACTCTGGAAGAGGGCCGGTAGTCTAGGAAGATTCACCAGGGTAACTTAGAACAACTATGTGATGACACTCTGTCCTGATACATGATAGTAGTCTCTTGTGTTGAGTTGTCTATTATATTGTGGTCATCTCTGAAAGCGTATGTTGTGGTCATGTCGTTATGTGCGGTCAACCATGTAATGTATTCTATGTTCATTGTTCTTTGTTTGATTGTCTTCTGGACCTTTCACTATCTCCTAGCACGGAGGGAGTGGACCTTCGGGTTCCACGTGGTCGGGTGGAAACCGTGCTACACTTTCATTGAATACTTTTACTGATGACATTCTACTTGTAGCTGGTTCTTGATACCTTGATGATCGAAACACTGGACGCAGATCGTGTTCGGATGTGGATATTTGATACGAGGAGATCATTTCCCTTATTGTATATTTATCTCATGTTAATGAGTATACTCTTTGTACCATCATTATGATGTATCGAGATCTTATGAGAATCTCACTGGATGTAATCAGAATTTATAAATGTCTTGAATTGTATAAGATTTGAAAAGTGGTTTATTCACGAATATGATTTGTACTTGTGTTCATGACTTTAATACAATTGTGTCATGTTTTTAATTATTATTCAAGTAACGTCGCCTTGGAATCCATTAGACATTTATATATATATATATGAATGATTTAAAAAAAAATTATTCTGATAATTCGCTACTTAATACTTTGTCCTTTGGATTCCACGGCGTTACAAGAAGGAAAACTTTTAGACACAACTAAGTGGACCCACACCTCCATATCAAAAGATGCTAAGAAATTTTCTGCAAGATAAGAAGAACCCATCAATGCCTCGTGGTCCTTAGAATGCCACAGCATTCCTTAAGAGGTAGCGTTATAAGTTGCCCATGGAATATCCCATCCCAATGTTGCTTTTTGTGGAGTGCTCTAGTTTATCTCAGTCTTTATCATTGATCTACCATCAGAGGTAGAGAAGAAATATAGGGCAGAACTCAATAACAATTAGGGTTGAAGATCAAAATATATTGGGATTATATGTGATATTAGGTTTGTAAATTCATTATTTTGGTCTTATTTGATAAATGGGGTGTCCCACTAGCTATTGGCATTTCATGTCACATGACCATCATCTTGTAATGCGTGTAAGAAGTTGTAAGAGCATCTACTATCATTACGAAATTGTGAAATGCGGGGTTTATTTATGACGCATTCTATGACTCGATTATAGACAGTTACATAGTGGACTAGGAGTCTTTACCCATTTGTGATGAATATTTTGACATGTAACATAACATCTTTTTATAGAGATAATGAGTCCAAATGGAGTGCGGATAATGAGATTTCTTACCATAGTAATGTCTTTTGATAGTTTTTTGTCTCCTTGAATCTATATATTGAGGGCTTGATATAGAGGTATTGAGGAGTTTCCAATATATGGTTATGTCATCCAATTTCTTCCAATGAAGCAAGATGTTAAGCTCTATGTTAAGGAATTGAGTCTACAAGAGTATTGTAACTATTTTGTTGTTAAATAATACATTGTTTGGTCTTTTTGAGGGTGAGATTTTTTTTATTGGAAAGGGTTTTCTTCATGTAAATTAATGTCTCATCTCTTCTATCTATGCTTCTTTTATTTTACTCTCATTCTTGCTTTCTAAGTGTTGATTTACATGTTATGTTGCTAAATTTCATGTAGATCTAAAACTTTCATTTTTTTCTTCAAAGGATTAATGCGGGAAATAAATCTACGTCATGGTTCTACTCTATCGGCATAGTTTGTTTGTAATTGTATCAATTTTTTGTTTAGTAAATATTATAGTACTCAAGGTGCATACATGTTATTTTTCTAATATTTGATATCAAAACCAAGTTGGTTGTATGGGTTGCATGTGATTTTCATGTCCTTGCATTTGCTTGCATGTTGATACATGTAGAACGTAACCTAGTTTTTAGCTTTATGAGGGTTCTCCTTGTGATATTAATCCTTCTATGAATTAGAGCCTTTAGGAAATAGATTGAAAACACTTCTAAGATATCAAGTGGAGCATGTTGGACTTGGTTATATGGTTACATGTTACATGGTGTTGACATGGAGCTCATATTTGACAATTTGGAGCTAACCTCTAGTGTGGTGGTTATTTTTTTCATCCTATGGCTATGTGTAGTAGAGAGCTTATGTTGGGCATCTAGATTTGAATCCCTGCTCATATGGAAGAGCATTGGTTGTCTTGACATTGGAACACTGGTTTGGTTTTAGTCCCTAGAATTGGAAAGCACTAGATGATTAGCCCTCATATGCATGTATGTTATGAAGTTGGTGTTTTGGTTACTTGGAAAATCTTGCAATATTTCATTTCCTTTATTTATATGTACATGGTGGAGGTTATGGATTTGGCTTGTTGGAGAACGAGAATTCCTAGACAATACCCTTGGTCCTATTGGATGGTTATATTTGCACGTTATATAGATTCATGGTATTCTAGATCTATCAATTTTGTAGATTTTCTATTCAAGATTTATGATTTTGCTTATTTGTGGTAAGTCCAATGTTCTATTTTAACAACTTGGGTGTTGTTTAGACTTGTGAGTCTTCCAAATGATAAGTGGATTTAGATTTTCATGTATGTCTTTGACATGTATAGTTTTGCAAGTTTTATATGTTAACAAAAATATATATAGTTTTTTAGATCTATATAAAGATTATTTTTCATATAGTGATTTTTATGGGAGTTTTTCTAGATGCAAGATAGTTGTAGATTCACGTGCATCATCTCAAGAGGTAACTAGTTGTATATTTATTGGTATAGAAGTGTCGGTAAGTGATCAATCACTCAACATTTTTGTGGTGGTTCTTGTTGGGTTCTTAAACTATAGTTGTGTCCCATTGTGAACTTTAACATTTTGGGTCCAATGTAAGTGTCATAAGAAATCTACTTAATATCATGTTGTCACTTGATTTGCTTATTACTGGTGTGGAGTTGACTCTACTTACTTTTGGGGTGTTGTTTGATAGATCCATGTACATTATTTTAAGACCTGTGATCTTTTTAGTTTTATTGGTTTCAATTGGAGCATTGGCCATGCTTTATGTCACCCTTGGATGTCATGTCTATGTTAGTTTGGTGGGTTGTTTATACCTAGATATGATATGGAAGACTCAAACATGAGCTAACTACACTAATGGATCTTTGATGGCCATGATGGGGAATATGCATGAGTTTGTTTAGGAAGATAGTTTTTGAAGAATGTAGAGTATGGTTTTGGCTATATTCCCCAATGATGGGAATGAATATTAGTTTAATCTTCTTTCAATTGAGAAGCTTTCATCCTTGTCGATTTATTGATTTATTATTATTTTTGTTTAGCCTTCAAGATGAATGGTTGGATGTTGTTAAATATCTTATTTTTGGGGTTTTGGAAGTATCTAAGTACTTTTCATGACTTGATAACTTGATGGTATTGGTGGAAGAACATGGTATGCAGTATGGTTTGTAGCTTTTTTTCCATGGTCGGTTGTTTCTTCCTAGAGCTTCAAATTAAATGGCATTGGAGTTAGGATTTGTTCAAATTCTGTGATCACTATGTTTGTGGTAATTTGTTATTGCACTTCGTTGTTTTGTGTTTAGTAATGGTATGTGGGCTTGTTAATATCCATCATTTGTGATGCAAAGAACTTGGGAGAGTTGATGAGATCAAAGGTGGGAGTGTGAGAAGTTGTGTAGATCATTGTGTGTGTTCTTCGATGTTAGATGATTTTGATGAAATGATCAACACCATTCTTGTGAGTTTTGTTGGAATTTTTTGTTTCTTTGGTCAACCTTAGACAAGACATGGCACATGCAATGGGAATCCTAGGAGATATGTGTCCTTGGTGGAATAAAATGATTGGACTGCGATATCAAGGGTCTTCAAGTTTTTTGCACATTGATGTGTTTTCTAGTAGAGAGACAATTACCTTGAGCAAGAAAATTCATATAGGGATGTGAGTTGCAGAGTGGGTTGGGGAATCTCATGAGCAAAAGCTCTATCAGTAGTTGGGGTCAGCTGGATGTGAGTGATTAGTTATGCTTGTTGTTTCAACTAGAGTTGAATATGTAGTGCATACTTTATCCTATTTTGGAGGAGATTAGACTTCCAATTGAGGCTAGATATACTAATGTGTTTATGTGGAGCTTTTAGTATGCCATCTTAGAATTGGGTTCTTAACTTTCATGTTTGGGGATGATGGAGGATGAGGTAGTTATAGTTGAGATGGTAGTCACAAGGGAAGATGTTACAAATATTTCTATGAAGTTTGTGAACACAAAAGATTCAATTGATACAATATAATCGTATCCCTAGTGTATAGTTCATATTTTTGTTGGAGCTTCATTTTGCTATTATGAGGTATTGATAAGTGGGAGAATATTGAAATTAGGTGTTTCATACAACTTGTAATTCTTAATATTTTTATTGTTTAGTTATTTGTATTTATTAATTATTTTTTTCTCATTTGAAAAATAAAGCATCCCACTTTGTGTTGACAATTTATACCAGGTGTTGTTAGTAATGTGGGTAAGAAATTGTATCAATATCTAATGTCATTATGCAATAGGAAGATATAGGGGTTACTTATGATAGATTGTATGACACATGTAAAAGCATGAATCTATGGAGTTACAAAGTGGACTATGAATCTTGACTAGCCTATAATACATGTTATGACATGTGTCATAGAGCATCTTTAAATAGAGATAATGAGTCCAAAATAGGGTATGGGTTGTACAAAGTGGACTATGAATCTTGACTAGCCTATAATACCTGTTATGACATGTCATAGAGCATCTTTAAATAGAGATAATGAGTCCAAAATAGGGTGTGGGTTGTGAGAATTCTTACCACTGTATTTTGGTACATTTTTAGGCACATGGTAATGTCTTTTCATGGTTTTCTAGGCCTCCTTAAGTCCCACAATAGAAGGCTTGAGATGGAGGCATTGAGGAGTTGTCATTGCAGAGTTATGCTATTAGATTTCCTCGAAAGAAGTAGAATGTTGATTTCCATATTAAGACCATGAGCTTATAAATGTATTATAATTATTTTCTTATTAAATAATGCATTCGTTCAATGATTTCTACTCTTATGTCCATATTTCTTATATTCTTCTCAAATTCTTACATCTGCTGAAATTTTTGTAGCTCTTATATTTGTCTTTGTTTTCTCAAAGAATTAACGTGAGAAATGAATCTATATTCTATTTCCACTTTATAAGCATTATTTGTTTGCATTTATATAAACAAATTGTTTAATAAATCTAATGATAGTAGAAGTTTATACATTGATATTTTTCCTAACATTAAAAGCCTTCAACCCAGATTTTGTTGAAAAGAGAAATCTAGTCTAACAAAGTGGACATATTAACTATTAATACTGCAGCCTAGCTATTTTCATGGACATATAATTATTGACAAATAGCCAGCATTTTTGTTTAGCTCACTCTGATGCTGTTTAATAGTGGATGATGCTGCAGATCCTTAAATCTAAGGAACTGTTTATTCATTTGGATTGTGGTGATTGATGGATAATGAAGGATATGCTCTACTCCATATTATTGAAATAACATGCTCAACTCCTGCCCACTTTCTTCTATCTTCATATACGATGCACCAGATTCTTCTTCTTCTATCATGGCAGGGAGGTTTTCCCAAATCAATGTTTCAGTGGCATCTCTTTCAGTTTGAGAATCTAAGGCAGACCAATTTGCCAGCTTTGCCTTTTTATAACAGCTCAAATCTTGTGCTGACTGTACTAAGATATTCAGATCATAAGAATTATCTCTTTCTAGAAGCTCATTTACTGCTGCTGTTACATCAAATTCTGAAATATGACAGGGAGTTTGGATACTCCTACAGCCTCCAACAACAGCCTCTGAATTAACAGTTTGGAAGTCTGTTTCCTTGACACTAGCTTCTAGGACAAAATTAGCAGAGTCTTCAATATCATTCTCAGCGTAAGATGCAATTTTCTCTTTGATCTGCAAAGCAATCGATGAACCATTGGGTGTATGACTATTCTGCTCAATACCCATACGAATAAGCTTCTTCTTAACACAAGAATTCCAGATTTTTCCAATCTTGTTGTCTGTTCTGCCAGGAAGTAACTTGGCTTTCATGGGCCACCTGTTTAATTAAAACAGATTACATTACATTTCACCAAAACTTGAATCCATGTATAGAATTGAGACTTCAAGGGCTCTAAAAGTTTACCTATTTCCAACTGAGAGTGCTTTAAAGATGCGGTTTTGTTGAGGGAGGGAGAAGGCACCTCGTTTCAGACATGGTTTCAGGTAGTTCATCCATTGCAATCTGCACTTTTGCCCACATCTCTGAAGATCTGAACAAGAAGCAAGAACTATGCACCCTCTTAATTCCACAAAAGGAGAGAAAAAAGAACAAACTTTATTATGACTGTTAACTGATCAAGGTCAATAAAACTGGAAAAGAAGAGTTAAGAGAAGCATAAAGAAGAATTTAAAATTTTGAATTTGATTGTGTAATGTTTTTTTGTATCTTTCTTTTTTAAGTTCAATCTCATTCTGATTATAGATCAATCTTATTCTTATTATAGATCATGAAGTATGATCCAAAAAATTGATGTTAATAAATGTTACACAATCAAATCCAAAAATCTTAACATACATAAAATTAAAAAATTAAGTAAAATGTTAACTACAAAATGGATCAACATAAAACAAGACTATTAAGAAGAGCAGAGAAAACCAAAACTATTAGTAGTCTACAAGACACCCACAAAAAAGGTGAAACTTTATCTGACTGCTACACAAAGGATGGTTTACTTACCAGCTAAGTTGGGGGTAGTGCTCCAACACCCATACCTCCGAAGGTCCTTCCCATGGCGGCAACATGACCTGCAACCCATTGCAAGCTCCTATGCAACTGGTTCAAATGCACAACTATTCTAATGCTTTCAGAAAAACCGTTCTTAACAACCCATTAAGCTTTATTTAAAGTGTAAGAAGTCATCTACTTACTTATAGCCAGCAGAAGATATGAAGTGGGCAACATAATAATCTGTCTATTTAAGCTTTGCTACACTAATGGTGAAAGCTTATGCTCAACAAGCTGGCTATTTCTGTGGGGCCTTTCTTCTCACGTACAACATGCGTCCTAGTTAAATGGGTCCCTCTGTCACGTTTCAATGTTCCTGCCATTTACACTGCTCCCTCTGTTCAATGCAATGTGTCAGCCTTCCCTTGAAATCAAGGCAAATGCATGAGATTGTCTTTGACAGTGCCAGCAAATTGCCAAATACGTCCTCCCCCAAAACATGTTGAAGAAAAGTCATCATTACTGCTGTGAATGTGAATGCTGAGGAGTTTGAAGCATGTGGAGACAAATGGGAAGAAAATCTTGTTTCGTGCTTGTGAAGCTTGTTCCCTGTATTGTTCATCTTGCATGCGCCTTAATTGTCTTCACGTTTGGTTACGTATACGCAATGTGAACCTTGCAAGCTTTCCCTTCCCCACATGTACGGCTAATAATTGTCCTGTGAAAGCACACATAAAACATAAAACATAAAACCTGTAATGGAACTCTGGAAGATTCGTTCTGGGTTCCCTGGATCATGATAGCTCAGCTTAATTTCCCTTCTTTTTTTTCTCCTCAATGAAAGGAAATGCATTCAAACAAGCCAAATCATCAACAAAAGCCACAAGATACAGGCCTAATTAAGGCCGCAAAAAAGAATTTTGTCTTTTCAGATTTCCATAAGGAAAAGAACAGAATATTTGTGCTATCATTGTTAGGTGGACGGATAGAATTTTGATTAGAGGTCAGTTCATAACTATTGGAGAGGCATAATCTACACTCGGAGTAGGGGAGAAGGATATAATCATTGTTATGAAAAGATTTCAAATATAAAGACATCAAAATTGAAAATCTACATTGATAGAGATTATTTAAAAGTAATATTTAGTAATTTTTTATTAAAAATAAAACAAAAGAATTGTTCAAATAATGAATGGTGGTTTTTTCAAAAATAATATTAAAGTTTATAGATAATTAGAATTTAAAATTTGTGTTTATGTATGTTTGTAGTAGATAAAATAAAATAGTTGTGAAGTAAAATATAATAGCTAGAGACTATCTCTCTTGGTTTTTTTAGATAGATGTATTTAAGATATTTATACTAGTGTCAAATCTCCATAGAATATAATGTGAGTTTAGACTCAGATGAAATACAAAGAAATAAATAAGATGCCACCCAGAAATAGAGCCCATATATGGTATATGGGTCTCCCTCCCCTCTAGATATATGGGCCTCTTGTCTCTGTATATGGTGGATGGGCCTCTACTAAGAAACAGGGGCCTTTGCTCAGAAGGCCTCTACTCCCAAATGAATAAATAAGGGGGCTGAAACCACTAGAATTCCCCCCCACCCAGGGCCCACCCACTCGGAATAGTGGGGGTGGGGGCCGGATAATCCTAATAGTATGTGGATAGCACTCAACCTATTATACACTCTTATGGTCGGCCGGAATGGGGCTCGGTCTTTAGGTCGAGGGATCTATCTGTCCAATCAACCAGCTGCCCTTCCTTCTATTGTTGGCGCCTCTCTTGTCCCTTTCCTTTATGATGGATGGAAGAGACCAACCGAGCATGGATATGGCCATATGATCAGTTAGAAGTGGCCCACCCCAACTATTGCCACCCACCCGGGGCTACCTCTCCCTCCCACCCTACGATAGTTCGTCAATTGGAGGGAGGGGGAGGCTTTAACCCCCCACCCATCTAGAATTGGGTGGGAGGGAATAGTATAGTTCCAACCCCTACTATTCTAAGCATTTGGGAAGAAAAGAATGAAGTTCATGGACAACTAGAATTGGGCTTGATATTATCCATTTATAGTTTGAGTAAGTAGAGGCCCCTATAACTATATGACTCGACGGCCTACCAAAACCCCACTATCCTATTTGCCTAGGGGGAATGGTTGGGATAGGGCTTGGCATCTGCATGCTCGGGAGATCTCTATCCCCCAATCTATAGTCGATCTATAGTCAAGCATCCTTCCATTGAAGGAGAGGATCCATCTGTCTACGTCTATGGAGTAGAGATAGAGGCAGATAGGAAATAATAGAAATATGTAGTCTTAGGAAAAAAAGATAGTCACATAAAATGTCAAGAACATGAATCCATCATAGAAATAGTCACCTAATTATCTTTCTTGTTAGATTTTTTAAAATATTCTCATTTTACTATCAATCATCTTTAGATTTAAAATTTAAGTCTCATTAAATGACTATTTGTAAGCTTAAAACTACTCAAAGATGTGCCAATTCTCCGAATTAAGTTATGTTTTTCTACCAATACCCCATTCCCCTTTATTTTGCATTGTTGTGTCCCCTTAGACACTAGAGAGCACATGATAATTTCCTTTACTAATTTAAGTTGCCTCCTCCTACCAATAGTTAGCAAAAATACAACCCATGAATTACTATTTTTTTATAGTTTGTTTTCCCTAATTCAAGGTCTATAAAAGGCTTCACTTTCTATTTTTTTATTTAAAGTTTTAATTCTTCTTGTCTCTTCTCCCTCTCTCTTTCCCCCTACATGCAAATTTCTATCAAAAAACCTATTTTCCTCTTTCGTTCCTAGATTCTTGAAATTCCCTTCAAGTTTACACTTCATCACACTTTCCTTGGCCTTGTAGTCCACCAAGATCCCATTCTTTGATGGGTTTATTTTTTGAAATATGGAATGTTGTTAGAAGCTAAATTTACATGTTTAACCAAATTATTCTCCAAGATAGAAAATTCTTCTAAACCATTTGTCATACCCTTTTCTATTTTTTCCATAACATAAAAGGATTTTTTTGTTGCAAATATGAAGGTGTTGTCATTGATGTCAATAGAAAGTCTACTAACTAGTGTTTTCATTGATGTCAAATATGTGATGAAGATGTCGAGGATATTGAGAAAATTGTGAAAAAGAGGAAAACAGGTTGATGTAGGTTGTGCATGTATAGTTGAGACCTTGAGGAAGTGTTGTGAGTACATGGAGCTATATTTTTTTTGTAGAGTTTGAAGATGAGTTGGACTGAAGTAATGAGCTGAGATGATGTCTATGGTACTTGGTTTCCAAGTGCTTTTGAGAAAATTTAATAAACAAAGTAAATTGTGTTGTGCAAGTGTTCATAGTGTGCTTCAATATTGTGCTCCGTGTTTCTTTTGTGTTGATGTTATACCTGTGCAGATCTTCCAGGTTATTCAAGGTTGTTAAAGGTTGTTATATTTAGAATTTGGGTTTCTGGATTGTTGTATAGTGCAAGATATTTTCACCAGTGTGTGAACTAGTTGTTCAATGATGTTTTTTGTGGCCTGGGAGAAAGGTATTTGCTTCGCGTTTATTTGCTATTTGGCTTCAAGTTGTGCGGACTTAGGAAGTTATTTATAATGCTTTTATCTTGTTGTATTCAAGTTTCTACTTGATTTGGTGTAGTACAAAGTGAGTTTCATTTGTCGGTATGCAACTAAGGGTTACTAGTTGTTCTGAAATGAAGTATTTGTATGATGCGAGCTTGGATGAAGTGTTTGATGAATCTTAAGTAGTTCGTGGATTATTGGTCAAAATAGATTTTGACAAAGCATATGACAGAATGAGATGGAGTTTTATCCTTAAAATGTTGCAGTGGTTGGGGTATGGTCCTAAAATATGCAACCATATTCAAATGTTATTCAAAGATGCTAATGCTCAATTGGTTATCAATAATTCCTTGATTGATCCTTTCCCCTTACAATGCTCAATTAGGCAAGGATGTCTATTATCTCCATTCCTCTATGTGCTTGTTGTTGATTCCTTGGGTTATCTACTGCAAAAATCTAATCAAATGAATTTAATTAGAGGGATATCCATTCAAAATAATGTGGTGGTTCTCAATTCACATTTTGTTGATGACAGTATGTTGTTCATGCAAAATTCTGAAACTGAAATTAACAATGTCCTCAAAATTCTTGATTTTTATTGTGTTGTTTCAGGATCAAAGATTGCTCATCATAAAATTGAATTCCTTATGATTAATTATGATGTTTCTCCACCTTGGATTCCTAAAGATTGGAAGCAAATTAAGCATGGGCAGATTACTCGGTACTTGGGTATCCCTTTTGGTTTAGGTGTCACGTTGTTTGATATGTGGAATTGGTTCATTACCAAGCTAAAAAACAAGATATTTACCTGGGGGAATAAATTTCGCTCACTTGTAGGGAGAATTCAAGTGGTTAATCGCATTTTTTTGGCTTCTCATGTTTATTATTCATTGTGTTGGATGCCCTCAAAAAGAGGCTATGAAGATTTAAATAGAATCATTCAAAAGTTTTTATGGTCTAATTGGGACGAAAAGGCTAGTTTCAAAACCACATCTTGGAGTCATTGTATTTAGCCTAAAGAAAAAGGTGGCCTAGGCTTGTTAGATCCCAAAACTCAAGGAATCTGCTTGTTGGAAAAATGGATTATAAAGGCTGCTTCTGGAGATGAACCATGGAAAATCCTTGTTCGACAACGGATTATTCAGGCTGCCTTGAAAAATAAATGGTAAGGAGTGCATTGGTTGGACAAATTTTACTTGCTCCTCACTTTCATATTAAGGCCTCTTTCCTCTTACAAACTATTTGGAAAGTGTGGCAACAAGTTTGCAAATTTCTTAACTGGAGGTGGGACTCCTTGCAATATGGCTTTAGCTTTGCAAATTCTTCTATCTGGTGGAACAAGCTTGTCCAATATCATTGTCAACTACTTGTTGTTGCCTTTCCTAAACAATCTAACTACCTTTTTAAAAAGGGTATTCAGCGGTTTGGAGACATTTGGGAGTTTAAGTCCTTGGATTGGAAGCGTTGGTTGAATATTAGTAATGATTTCAAGTTGAATAACAAATCTCAAGAGTTTTTTATTTATGTTATGGCTTTGGTTCCCATGGAGTTGCTCATGAAGTTTTGTACACCTTTACAATGCATCTTCTTCAAGGATTGGCAATGGCTTGATAAATACTAGTTTTTTTGTTTCCCCTTGAAAAAATTTTATCTACAATTACTCACAAAAATGACACTCAATCCAAGGCTTAATATGAAATGGAACTGCAAATTCAAGGAAAGGAAGTGGAAAAACTTAAGTTCTCATTTTTGGTCAACTAAAGGTGAGGTCAATGCCCAAATTCTTTCATGGAAATTTTTACATCACAAACTGCCTGTAGGTGACAGATTGAAAAAAATGAATTTCTAGCCAGCCAAATGCCCATTTTGTCAACATTATGAGAGCTTGAAGCATATATTTTGGGATTGTGTGCATGCTAAACAAAAGTGGAAAGCTATTTTTACTCATTTTCTTGCAATTTTTTATCATGTGTTGTATTGGAAGGATGCCATATTGGGTACTGGTCTTCAAAATAACTTGGTTGTTGATTCTATAAGACAAGTCATTTTACTTAATAAATGGAAAACTAGATGTTCGTTAATGCTTTCTAATCATGTTGTTCATCAAGAAGTTGAAATTCTAAAGTTTTACTCTAACATCATTTTTCAGTTTATTTATTTGTGTTCTCAACTGAAGAATGGCAATATGAAGGACATTAAGCATAGGAACCATTTGGAGGCGATTAAGCTTTAGTTTTTGTAGTTGCATGAAGGGGATATTTTTTGTTCCAGATGTCTTCAAAGACTTTTCAAATTCAGAATTTAAGGGTCCCTTTTGTTTTAGGATGTTGTCATGTATCTTGTTAACTGTTGTATTGATGATATTGGTTGAAAAGTACTTGTGTTGTGTCAAACAGTTTTTCCTTGGGGATGATTTATGTAATTCTTCTTCAAAATTTTGGGTAGTTCTTTGTTGAATTGTTGTTCTTTATTTCATTGTATTATTTCCAGCTTTGTTTAATATAAAAAAAATTACAAAGAAATAAAAATAAAAATTTATATTTGCAAATGATATAAAAATACATATAAAATATATTATGTGGGTTAAATTTATATTGTTAAATTTGAACTTCTAAAGTCATTTATTTTCAACTATTCAAATAATTACCGAATTCATTAAGAACTAAAAAGTAGCTAAACTATTAACCACAGACAATTATAGTAATACATCATTAATACATAAACATAAATTCTAAATGTGACCTTTTTGTTGGGGTGGATCTGGTGATGTTGCTTTAGTTAGGAATTTGGAGTTAATGGATGGAAGACCTAGGTACTCTACGGGTAGGGGTCTTTGATAGACTAAAAGGAGGATTCATAGGGAGGGGCAATGGATTCCTCCTCCTCTTGGGACTCTAAGTATTAATACAGATGGCTCTTCTAGGGGGAATCCTGGGTATACGAGGATTGGTGATATTGGCAGAGATAGTATGGAAGGTGTGGTGTTCTTCTTCTCTACCTATAAGGGGCGGAATTCTAACAACCTTATGGAGGCACTTGCAATTCTTCACGCCATTAAAAGATCTTGTTCCCTGGGTTGGAGGAGGATTATTTGTGAATCTGATTCACAGATTGTTGTTGATATATTGAATGAGCGGTGATTGGATGGAGTTAATTGGCACTTGGCCATAGTGGTTAGATAGATTTGGAACCTTTGTTGTTCTTTAGACTCTATTTCCTTTTTTCATATTCCTAGGGAGTGGAATAGAGTGGAAGATCTTATGGCTAAATGGGCCTCTAAGGATTTAAAGAGGTGGGATGTGGGTGATTGGGGACTCTTGTCCCCTGAGCAATCTCTAGCCCCGAAAAAGTTAATCATGGAGGATGGGAATATGTAGTTTCTTTCTCTGGAAGGGCCCCTCTTGGGACGTTCTATTGGTTGGCTTCCCTTTGGTGGGCTTGTGGCCCCTTTCTTTGTACTGATTCTTTAATTTCAATAAATTTTTACCCCCTTTTTAAAAAAAATGCATAAACATAAATTAATAAATTATGTCATCCAAATCTAGCAAAATCTAGCAATTGAATGACTTTAAATGGACTCACCTTATAGTTTTCTTAACTCTAAAATACTTTGTAACACAATCATAGCACATAGTTCAAGTTGATTTAAATCATTTAAATATGACCATGTGTAGTTAAAATTGGTATTGTGATGGTGTACTTTGCTAGCATTGATTGTAATTTTGATAATTCTTTCAGTTTGTAGCTATTATTTATAGTTTTTCAATTACTGAATGCAATATTTATTTGTTGTTATTTTTAATTGATGATTAATTATGTATTATTATTCCAACAAAAAAACATTATAGGTATTTATTGTACTACTTGCATGGGAAAAATAATGTTGCAATGCTAAGAGTGTAGTCATAAGAGCTAAATTTTAAAACATGTGTTCGTTAACCACATTCTTGTGGTCAATACTATAACAATTAAGAAGATCCTTGCCATCTTTTATGTTGGTTTTCACAAACACATTTAACCAGCATATAGGAAGCTTTGACATCTTGATGAAGTTAGTGGGCATATCCTCCAATTCTTAAGATATTGTTAGTTATAACCAAAAAAAAATCATCAGGAACTTCCTCATAAACATTAACATTTGAAATTTTTACACAACTCAGTTAGTTGGATATCATAGTTTAATTTTTAAACCACATGGTTATTTTTGGGATTTATCGATAGCCTTGTAGCAATAATAATTATCAATTATAATGCAAATTACAAAAATAATGAAAAATGAATTACAAAGAACACAAGAAATTTAACGTGGTTCACCCAATGTGGGCTACATCCACAAAAATAGTTGTCCAATATTTTTATTATCCAAAAAAATAGAATTACAGAGTTACATTCATTCATAGCACTATCTACAGTTGTGTTCACATTCACACATTCATTCAATTTGCAATCTATGCTATAATATTTTTTCTATGCACTCATACACAAACACTCACACCCCTTGAATATTTGTATTCACAGCCAAGAATAATCATGTTTCTGGCAGTTACAAATAGTTTTACAACTGATATTATTAATAAATTTCTTTATTAATTTTAATTTGGGGAGAAGATGCGGCTACAAAAGTTACCAAAATATTAACACAAAGCATGATTAGTCACCACAGACCAATAATTATCTTACCTTGACTAGTTAATATTACCTCCATTAAACCTAATGTTTGCATCTTTGATCAAAATTAAAAATAAACAAGGTTTCAAATTTGGTGACACACCAAAACCGATTCACTAGACATGAAGCTAGAGGGAAATTCTTAGTCTACTTGAAAGGAAATTGTGTGAGAATGTTTCCTACAAAACTATTAGAAAATGTGTCTCAACCTTGTTCCTAACATCAAATTAGATATATGAGCGATGGAGGGGGACGTTAATGGTGGAGCAAGTGGTGAAGCGAGAATTCTAGGTTTGAATTTGAATTTGGTTGAAGAAGCTACAAAGTTCATATTGGTTATCAATGGTCTAGCTATTGTTGCAATGATGAATGGTTGTCAATCTAGCGGTGAAGGCCCAATGGGGGGCCATGAGTCAGTGTTCAAGGGGTGTCTCTAGTTGTTTTGGAAAATGAGGTTCTTTGTGTTGAGGAAGGTCAGACATCTCATCTATAACATAAGGAAAATGGTGTGGGGTTGTGTGTGGATGGTCAAAATTGTACTTGGTGGGGTTAGGTGACAAGCCTGTCTCTCGATGGTCTAATTTGTTTGGTTCCAAACCAAAAGGTAAGAGCTATTTCACATTAGTTGTGGTGGTTTCGAATTTAACTTTTAATGAGGTGACACTTTCTATCTTGAATGCTTTAGCTCAAAAAAGTATTTCTCTTATGGATTTTTCTCTCATTGGTAAATTTCTCAATTCGAGACCGAATATCAATGTTGTTATATCGTGGGCCAAAAAACATTGGTCGTTGAAAGGCCAAGTGATTATAACATATATGGTGAAAGGATTCTTCTCCTTCTCTTTATCTTGCAAGGAAGATATGGGAAGGGTCTTTACTAAGGGTCCTTGGATCATTGGAAACTCTACTTTGGCCCTGCGACCTTGGAAGCCAGGGTTGGATCTTTCGAAGTAATTCTTCAACTTGGCTTCGGTATGGGTTAGACTCCTTGGTTTGCCTCTAGAATATTGGGATGAAGAAATTTTTAAAGTTATAGCAAGTACTTTTGGCATCCTTCTGACCATTGATGATATGACAATTTCTAGGAGGCTTGTGTTTTCCAGGCTCTATGTTATGGGCGATTAGAAGGTGTCTCTTCCTAACTTTATCTCTTTAAAGTCTAGCCTTGGGGTATAGAAATAGGCAGTAAAGTTTGAAACTTTCCCTTTTCCTGTTTCCATTGTAAGAAGTTGGGTCATTGGGAAAAATTTTGTCCATCCAAAGCTCTTAAGCTAAATCCCAAGATTTGGATTCAAAAAAGAAAAATTTGAAAGAGGCTCTTCCTGAGGTTCTAGATTCAAGCAAGAGTGGGGTTTTGATGCAGGAGGTTTTTGTGGTTGGTCTTTTCAAGGACCCCCTTCTTTGAAAGGTGGGTGTCCCTCCCCTCCTGCTAAATAGGAGTTAGAGGTGGGAGAGGACAGTGAGGAAGTGGCTTTGCCCCATTCTCATTTTATCTTTAGATGCCTTAGTGTGTAATGGTAAGTTCAAGGAGGGTGGTATCCTCTCAAAGGATGGCTCTGAGATGTCACCTAAATTTTTAGAGAAGGTGGTGGTCTCTGTGTTGGAAGGGTGTTTTCAGGAGGAGTCTGGTATTAGAGAGGATTAGAGGTCCAGAGAAGAACTGTTCATTTTGGTTAAAGGGAAGAGTAAGAAGAAGTCTCTCAACTCCCCTATTGGACCAAAAGGTATATTGAATAGAAAAAATAAAATGTAGAGTGTGGATTTGATGTTAGGGACAAGGTAGACCCTCATCCCAAAAAAATAGAGAAAAAGAAAGCAAGAAGGATATTGCTAAGGGAGTTTAGAGAACTCTTTTGATATGTGCTTGAAGAACACAACCTCCAAGATTAAATGAATATAGTCTCTTGGAATATCAGGGGGCTTAACCATGTTCATAAGCATGACCTCCTAAGAAATATAATCTAGGACCGCAAACTGCATTTCTTACTTATTCAAGAAACTAAAATGATGTGTGATAAAATTGACAATTCAAGAACAACTTGTTTAAATATTGTGGGTTTCATGGGTTTGATTTGGATGGAGCGTTAGGTGGTATTGCAACCTTCTGGAACCCTAAAACTATAAGAGGTATGACACTCTTTTCTAAAGCTAATCATGTGGAGACTTAGTTTTTGCATCTCAAGTATGAGACTTCTTGGGTTATTTCTAATGTGTATGCTCTAAATTTAAAAGGAACTAGAAAGAGGTTGTGGAATGAAATATGGTATCTAAGACCTTTGTTCCCAAACTCTTCCTGGCTTGTTATGGGAGACTTTGATACTCCCCTCAAAGATCATGAGAACTACGGTGACCATAGGCTCCTATGGATAAAAAAATATGATTTAAGGGACTTTATTGATGATAATGCACTTATTGACCTGGATCTACAAGGGAATTTCTATACCTCATCCAATAGAAGGGAAAGAAAGGACCTGATCTAGGTTAGGTTGGATAGGTCTATTGTCTTGGTAGATTGGTTTCTTAACTACTCTTGTGCTTTATCTACCTTAACCAGATGTGGCTCTGATCATTTTCCCATTTTTTTGGTGGTGGATAAACTAGGTAAGAAGAAAGGATTCTTTTTTAGATTTGAAGCAATGTGGTTACAACATCCTAACCT
Organism: Sequoia sempervirens; assembly: GCA_007258455.2. Classification (NCBI taxonomy): domain Eukaryota; kingdom Viridiplantae; phylum Streptophyta; class Pinopsida; order Cupressales; family Cupressaceae; genus Sequoia; species Sequoia sempervirens. The sequence goes on along the minus strand of VDFB02196175.1, from coordinate 64,132 downwards.
TAGGAATTGCATAAAGGAGTGGTGGAAAATTAAATTTGATGATAGTACGATATATGGAGTTACTAAAAAGCTCTCCTTTTTTAAAAAAGTGATTCAAAAGTGGAATAGGGAATCTTTTGGTCAGATTTTTCAGATCAAAAAAGTGGTGGTGGATCATCTTGATGAGGTCCAACATGAAATCCAAAGTAATGGTATGGAGGTCAAGATCTGCAACTAGAAGAAGATGGTCTCCTCTCTCGCCTTCATGATGTCATTACTAAAGAAGAATATTTTTGGAAGCAAAGGTTGAGGGAAATTTGGTTGAAGAGTGGAGACCGTAATACTAAATTCTTCCATCTTAATTATATGAAGCATAAAGTTGCTAATAGAATTAAATCCATTATTATGGATAATTTTGTCATTGAGGACCTAGATTTTATCTATTTGAAAGCTATGGAGTACTTTCCTAATGTGCTTAAGGATGGCATGGTCTTTAATCAAGACTTCGAGGATATGTATCTAGAGTCCATTCCAGGTATTATTTATAAGGATAAAAATAAGAAGTTAACCTGCATCCCTTCAGAGGAGGAAGTAAGGGTTGTTGTGTTTTCATTTGAAGGGAATAAATCCCTAAGCCCTGATGGATTTCTCCCTCTTTTCTTTGAGACTTTTTGGGACATTGATGCTTCGAATGTTGTTAATGCTACTAAGGATTTCTTTGGTTACAGGAAATTGTTGAAAGAACTCAATTCAACCTTTCTTGTGTTGGTGCCAAAAAAAAATTATGCTATCTTTCAATGATTTTAAGCCTATAAGTCTCTACGATTCTATATACAAATTTTTTTCTAAAGTTCTAGCAGTCAAGATTCAAGATATCCTTCCTTCTCTTATTTCTAAGTAGCAAAATGGTTTTGTGCATGGGAAATAAATTTTAGATTCAATCATTATGGCTCATGAAGTTATTCACTCTCTAGCGGTTAACAAGAAGGAAGGTTTTATCATAAAGCTTGACTTTGTCAAAGATTATGATAGAGTGAACTAGAGTTTCTTGGATAAGGTGCTATTGAGATTTGGTTTTGATGATAAATTTGTTAAGATCATCTCTCGGATGGTTTCTTCCATGTGCTTCTCGTTGTTGATTAATGGCTCTTCCTTAGGATTTCCCGTGGGCTTCATCAAGGGGACCTAATTTCTCCCTTTCTTTTCATTATTATGGCAGAAGTATTGGGAAGATGTATTCAATGTAATGTTTCATCAATTCTTTGGGAGGTGTTAAACCTTCTTCTTTGTGTAGGCCTCTATCGCATCAACAATTTGTTGATGATACTGTCATTATGGGTGAAGCCTCAGTTAAGGAAGTTAAGTTTATCAAATCTATTTTGGGGGGCTATGATAAAGCTTTGGGGCAATTGGTTAGCCTTCCTAAGAGTCATATATTTTTTCTCAATACTCCTCTTCCTCTTCAAGCTAAGTTGATTACTATCTTGAATTGCAAAGTGGGGAGTCTCCCTGCAACCTATCTGGGCCTCCCGCTCTATGCAACTAAGGATCTTGATTCTCTTTGGCTCAGGCTACTTAATCGTTTTAATTCTAATTTGGTTGGATGGAAATGTTTTTTACTTATTCAAGCGAGGGAGTTGCAGCTTATTCAAGCCTCGCTACAAAATTTACCTTTTTACACCTTAAGCTTGTTTAAATTTTTGGTTAAGTTTGAGAAGATGGAGAAGATTCAAAAGTGCTTCCTTTAGGTAGGCTATGAGGAAAGGAAAATAATTCCTTTGGTGAACTGGGACAAGGTGTGCATACCTAAGAAGTGGGGAGATCTAGGCATCAAGAATATCAAAAAAATTAATTTAGCTTTGTTATCCAAAAATACTTGGTGACTTTTCTTTGAGAATACTAGCTGGTCTTCCATCTTAAAGAATAAATACCTTGTTGAGTTTAGAAATGTTAGAGATATTTTTGTTGTTGATAATATCCTTGTTGGTTCTTGTATCTAGAAGAACTTTCTTCCTACTTGGAAGGTTATCAATGAATGCTCTAGATGGATTTTTGGGGATGGGAGTCAGATTCTTTTTTGGGAGGATGTTTGGTGTGCTAATGGGACGCTTATGGAATTACAGTGGGCGAATCATTTCAAATATTCTTGCTTAAGGCTCTTTGGTTGTTGGGTTGTTGACTATTTACATGAGTGTCAGTGGAAAAACTTACTAATTTTTAATCCCTCTTTAGCTCCTCTTCAAGTTTTCCTATCTCAGATTCATATTCCTTCCCAACCTAGAAGTCTAATAGGATGATTTGGTTTCCTTCTATGAGTAATAGGTTTATGGTGACTTTGGCTTTCAGTTTTCTTTAAGAATCCTAATCCTCCTCCCTTTTAGTGTAGGCTTTGGAATAAGTTTTTAATCCCCAAGATTCATATTTTTTCGTGGCTCCTAGTTCAGAAGAAATTATTAATTATTGATAATCTTTGTAAGCATGGGTTTTCTCTACCCAATAGATGTGCTTTGTGCGAATGAAATGTTGAAGCTTTCTATATCTTTCTTAATTGCAAGTTCTCAGAGGATGTGTGGGGTAGGCTCTTGTCACTTTGGAACCTTGGTTAGTTGTTTCTGATTTCCTTCGAGGATTTTTTGGATCAATGGGTGTGTTCCTATTCTAATCCTTATCTTCAGCTGATTTGGTCTTTGTTAGCTCCTCATATTGCTTGGAGGATTTGAAAGGAGAGGAACAATAGGGTCTTTATAGGGGAGAAGCTCAAGGAGGTGGTTGTGTTCTGAAAGACCCAGCAAGCTATGAAAGAAAATTTCCTTGTTAGGCTTCAGGATAGGTAGGGGGTTGGTCTGAATTTTTTTGTAGTGAAGTATGATTTTGGGGTGGCTACTAAGTGGAAGCTTAACTCATATTTATCTTTCTCCTTCAATTCTCTGAAAAAACTAGAGAGAATGTTACTTGGAGAAGACCTCCTAAAGGGTGGATCAAAGCTAATTTTGATGGGGCGGCCAAGGGGAACCTTGGGCATGTTGGGTGTGGGGTGTGTTAAGAGATGATGAGGGTAGGCTTATAGCAACAATGACACTCCCTTTGGGCACTCAAACTAACCACTTAATTGAAGTCAAAGCAGCCATTAATGTCATTAAATTGGTATTTGAAAGGGGTTTTAAAAAAAATGGCTTGAGGGAAATTCACTTAATATTATCAATTTCTTGTAAAATTTCAACCCCCCTCAGCTGGTCGATCGAGTCTCTTATCAATGATTCCCTAATCATGATAAAGAATTTTGATGAAGTTAGGATTACTCATGTGTTCAAGGATGGAAATAGGTTGGTGGATTTTATACCAATAAAGGGGTGATTTTGTAGTCTTCTCAAGTGTGGAGGGTATTCTATCTCTCTATTAGTTTTTTGTTGAGAAGGGGGAGCTTGTGGTGAAGATAGGATGGGAATGAAGCGTGTAGAGTCACCATCTTGCGAAGGCTGCAAGAGAGAATTTGAAGGTGTGGAGTATTTTGGAAAGGGTAGTCTCACCCCTTACATGGAGAGACTTAATGGGTATGAATGTGAAGCTACTAGAAGATTTGTGAGTGGCTAGAAGGAGAGAACTTTGACTATTCATGGTGTCAATTTTACCATTTCTGAGGAGTTGAAATTATGGAGGTTATCGGGCTCCAAATGCGGGGAAGAAAAAAAGGATAGGAAAGCTAATGAGGAGGCATTGAATCACTTTCTTAAAGGAGATGAAAGAGGAGTGAAGTTGTTGAATTTGTGGGGCTATGAAAGACCTTCTATTAAACCAATTTGGGCTGAAATTGTAGAGATGATTATGAGATACGTCACTCTTGATGGTAGGTTTACTATAATATTGGGTGTTTATTTTAATTTCCTTAATCATTTTTTCCATAAAATTTTGGTGTCTTTTCCTTTTTTCTTGTTTTCTTCTATGGAGGCTTCTATGAATCATAGCAACCCTAGTGCTACATTTTTTCACAAGGGTTTGATCTTTCTTATTATGTAGTGTGCCAAATTAAACTTGCCTATTAAACTTGTGAAAGAGAAATGGAAATTAAGACTAAGAAGCTGAAGCATTTTGTGTCATCTAATAAGGGTTTTGATACTTTAGCAGTTGAGGATGATGAGGACTAGATGGATTCTAAGGGTGGGACAGACTCAGTGGTGGCCCTCTCTTCTTCCTCATCAACCTCAAGTGGGAAGAAGAAAAGGAAAGCCCCCTCTAAAAAGGCTCTACTTAAGAAGAGTCCCAAAAAAGTGCTATCTTGGTCAGATGGGTCTCAGATAGGAGATGGGGATGATGGTGGTAGTGTCAAGAGAAGGGGTAATATGGAGGGTCCTTGGGGGGTTGGTGTTAAAGATAAGGAGAAGGTGGGTGAGGATACTACCCAGGTGCAAAGGGAGGCCAGAATGGATTTTTGTATCTCCCTTGTGATGGGCCCAATTAAGAATTCAATGGAAGCTACCAAGATTGATCCTTTCTCAAAAAACTTCAACTACTTGATCAATGACAAGGAAGCAATTACTCATATTTTATGAGTGGAAAGAGACAACATGACAAGAAGTTTCAAATTAACAAAGTGGTTCCTGAGAGAACTTAACAAATTTAATATCAAACTTAGGGGTTTGCAAGAGAAGGTTGTTGGTGAGGCGAAGGTTGTTGATGAGGATATTGACCAGTCCTCCTCTGGGGTGAAGGATTTAAAGAAAAAACTCACAGATGTTGAGGATGTTTTTTGGGAGCTTAAAGTGGATCATGAGAATCTCATTCAGGACATTGAAAATATGTTTCAAGATGTTAAATCCAACATGGGAAATCTCTTGAATATTAGCCAATTATCCATTAAAAAATAGTGTTAAAAATTCTCATTAAAAAACTACAAGAATTGAGGGAAGAGTAGATGATTGGTGGGAGATCTATCAATAGCAAAATGAAGGAGCATCTGAGCAAGGAAAAAGATAATATTGTGATGGTGGAAGTTGAGCAGGGTCCTAGTGCACATACTCATGGAAAAAAAAAAAGACCTTTGATGAGGAGAAGGAAGAGTTGATGATGTCAGTTGATAAATAGTATCAATAGGAATTAGAGGTAGTAAACACCCTAAAGAATTTGAAAGAGTCTATTTTTTTTGCTTTAAGTTTTGTTTTGGTCTATCGGTTTTCTCTTGGTTAGTTGTTGTGCTACTGCTAGTTGGTTGTGATTTATTATATTGTAGCTACATTTTGTATTTTGAGGTTTTAGATCCCTTATAAAAACCTATTTTTCTTGATAATCAAAAACATTATAATTATAAAAAAGTATGAATTTTGGGTTATAAAATAGAAAAACTCATTTTTTGGGCTATAGAGTTTGTTTTTAGTCAAAATAAATATTTTGGTTGTTTGGAACTACTTCCAAGGGGTAATCATTTCATAGGTCTCTTCAAGCTCTACAATTTTTTAAAAGGTTCCAAATTGGCCTCCCAAATTAAAAGTTATAGCCTTTGAAATTTGGGCCTTTTGTTGTAAGAAATATAAAAAAAATATGTTGGACACATAAAAGAGCTATATGGGGGGGTTACATTTGTTGAACAACTTATGACATGTGTTATGGAACATAATAAGGCATCTTTGGTTGGAGATAATAAGCTAAGGATTTGGGTGCTACTTTTTGGGTGTTTTTGGTTCATGATTTTCTAATAACCATATGAAAGTTTTATGTATCATATCTCCTTTATACTAGGTACTTGAGATGGAGGTTGTGTGGAGAGTTTTCTAAATTTCTAAGTTTTCAAAATTATTCTAGATATTTGGTTGGTGATACTCTTAATTTGGTATCAAAATCAAATTTCCTTAGGTTATAGGTGTTGGGTAAAGGGCTTTTATTACTAAACTTCATTTGAGTGGGAGCTTGCATGAAGATGGTTTTGATCTTATTGTAGGAAGAGATGAGTAGCATATCAAGGATAGAGATGAAGAAGTTCTTAAGCATATATTTTGAGTTGTTGTTTGCTCAAGATGGAGAATTTTCTCATAGGCATAGATCTATGGGTTATAGTATATGGATCCAAACCTACAACTATATCACAGGAAGATTAGAATAATATGAATAGAAAAATAAAGGATCTCATTAGACTCAATTTAGTTGATTCAATGTTGTTGAATGTGCATGAGGAGATTACTACAACAAACCTTTAGAATAAGCTAGGAGAAATTTATTACCCTTTAAATCATAATTTGTTTTCTAAAAAATAAGTTGTATACCCTCAAGATGGAGGATGGTGGGTCTATGGTTGAATAAATAGATGTCTTTAGTATAGTAGTACCTAGTTACACTTTATGGGAATGAAAATAGATGAGGAGGGTTGGTGTATATATTTTTTGTGTTCTTTTCCAAATTCACAGGACCACCTTGTTATGGACATTGGGGGAACTACCACCAAATTCAAGATGAATGAAGTAGTTGCATCTTTAATTTTTTAATAAATAAGAAGAAAGACTTCTAAGTTGGGTAAGGAGGCCCTAGTAGTTCATGGAAGATCCAAATAAAAATGCAAGAAGGACAAGAAGCAAGATAAGTCTAGATCCAAATCTTGTGGGGGATCTAAATCCTAGTAAGTTTGAGGCAAAATTTTGTAACTATGATAAAGATCGAAATTGAATAAGAGATTGTAAGGAAGAGGAGAAGAATAAGAAGAAGAAAGGTATATTTTAATTATGATTCTATGAGATCCTCACAAGATGAGGGTGATGCTTTCATCGCTACCTTGGTTATTCATGCATCGAAAGGTACATGGTTGATAGACTCTAGTTCCTCTTTTCACATAACCTCATATCAAGGTTGGATCACAAAACATGTAAAATATGATGGTGGAAAGGTGTACCTTACAGATGATTCTCGTCTAAATATTATTGGTTGTAGTAGAGTCTTGATTCAATTCCTTGATGGATGAGTGAAGGGTATAAATGGTGTAATTCATATCCTTGGTTTAACTCAAAACCTACTTTCTATTAAAGAAATGATGTGGGTGTGCTTTATTTTTTCTTGAGTGGATGGTGCAAGATGGTTAGAGGAGTTATGTTTCTTACTAAAGGAGCTCATATTGACACTATATTTCAGCTATATGCATGCACAATTAGTGCAATATTTCTCCAATTATTATAGTGAAGAGATCTACAAAATATTTACCTTCATCATTGGAACCAAAAAAAAAGAGGTGTGTTGTAGTCTATCACGGTTTAAAATTGGCAAGGGAGAAGGCGGTTCCAGAATTTGGTTGGAAGGGGACTCGTCGAATATTATCAACTGCCTTAGGAAGCTCACTCCTTCTTGGTTCATTGAAGGACTTATCTTTGATGCTCTTTCTTTGTTGAATAACTTTGAAGAAGTCTGCATTTCCCATGCTTTTCACGAGGCTAATGGTGTTGCACACTTTTAGCTAACCTTGGTGTGTCTTCGGCTAGGTCATGGGATTTTAATGACCACCTCTCGGTGGTTCTTATTACATTGCTTAATAATGATAGTCCCTAAATCTTTGAAGGGGGGCGAATTTTATGGTAATTCTAAGGGATGGCGATTTAATGATTACCCTCTTATGTCGATTAGACACTTGATGACCATAGCTCTTATTGGAAATTGTGGGAGGATGAGTTGTAATCTCAGGAGGGATCGGGCCTTTATCTTTATTTGTACCTTGAAATTCAGGATCACACACTTTCTGGGTGAGATTTCCTCCTTGACTTTCTTGATTATATGCATTTGTGCTTTGTGGGGTTTCATTTCTAAGAATTACTCAGTGCCTTTGGAGATGGGGGGTGACAGATGTAGAACGAAGCGCTTTTCGTGTTTTGAGACCAAAGGTAATGATGAAGTTTGGGAGATTTTGTAGAAAGGTAGGGTCACTCCTTTCATGGATAAATTACACAGGTTTGATTCTAAGACCTCATAGGAGTTTGTGGAAGCTTGGCACAATTGGGTACTTAGTATGTTTGGAATTGATATCACTGTGAATGAGTTCATAGCTAAATTTATAGGGTTGTCGACTTAGGGGAGGAAATTCTTTAGAGAAAAATCCATGTTTGGGGTGGAAAAAATGAACTTCCTGAGGGATAAAGAGAAGGAAAAAATTGTTAAACTCCAGTGTGGTGGCTTTGATTGAACCACAATTAAACCAATTCAGGAAGATGTGGCTATGGCTCTTATGCAGTACTTTACCTTGGATGGGAGATACTCAACTATTTATGTGCATCATTTTGTGCTACTAAACCATTTTTGCCATGGTAAGTTTGTTTCCTTCTCATTTTATCTTCTTTCGCCTTTGGAGAATGGGATTATGGATTACAGAAAGAATCCCAACAACCCCTTTTTACATGAAAAGTTGATGCTTTTAATTATGGAGCATATCAAAGCAAGATATGTTATTGCTTCCCCTATTCCAAGTAAGGCTTGCAAGGCCAAGAACAAGGCTAAGTTGAAGGGGAAATTTTAGTTAGTGGAGGAGGAAGGTGATGGCAAGACAAAGTCTTGGTATGATTCTACGACCTGGTCTGATGGCTACCAGATGGATTTGGATTATGTTAATCCTTCAGTTAGGGTTAGGAAAAGCTCCGTGAAGAATGTGAAGCCCTCTTCCTCACGTGGGAAGTGGAAAATTTTGGTTGATTGTGAAGAGGCAGATTTGGAGGGGAAAGGAAGTGGTAGGAAGGTTCCTAAACAAGGGTCAGTGAGTGTTGTTGTTTCCCATGTTGTGGAGGAGAATTTATAGGAGGGTTTCGAGATTACTAAGGTGTGTGGGGTGGTGAAAATTTCTATTGATGAAAAAAATTGGACTGTGGTGGGGATAGGAGGGTCCCTGCTAAAGGGGAGGTGAATCCGGAAAATTTTGTTAATTTGGATGCGTCCCCTGTAGTTTCATTTTTTGAATGAAAAGGCAAAGAACAGTTTGTGTCACATGCTAGTGTTTAGGAAGAGGAGGATCCTTCAATGAGCTCTCATTAGGGGAGGGGTCTATATTGAGGCTCGTTGGATTTTAATCAAGCGTCGGGTTTGGTGAAGGATGGGGTGGATGTCTTTTTTAACCTACTCATGTGGCTCATTTAAGAGGTCTAGGATCTTCATGGTAAGTATGCTATAATTGCTCGTTGTAACATCTCCACTCTGAGAAGTTTTAGGAAGAAAGATTCTATTTTTAGCATGGTTAGGTCATTGAACTCTACTATAGGCATAATGGTGGAGGATTTTGCTAAATTGAAAAGAGACCATGATCCAAGTTTCTGCTTTGGAAAGGAACTCCTTATAAATTCGTAAAGATCTTAATTTCTTGATTGACCTTAGCAAGGATTTTCTTGAGACCACAGTTGAAGGTTTGGTGTTACTAAATGAGAAAGAAAAAGAATGGGCTGGAAAGTCCCTCTTCTTTGACCCATCGAAGTAGGTTGTGAGTGAGGACTTTGAGATGGGTAAGCAAGCTACTGATTTGGGGACTAGTCCATGTGTTCGTACCCATAGAAAGATAGAAAAGAAATGTGGTTCCTATGTGGGATGTCAAAGAAATCATGGAGATAGATGACAAGGTGATAACCAAGGATATGGATCTGGCAAGGATGCTAAAAAATCTTCTATAGTTGTTGTTTTGTGGTCGCCTTTTATGTGGTTTTTTTTTATGGTGGTTGATTGTGGTTCAATCATCCTATTGTTTTTTGGGGCAGCTTTACTACTTTATCTTTGTGTTGCCTTCTCTTTTGTAAAAGGTTTTAGGTACCCTTCAAAACCTATTATGTGTTAATCAAAAATAAAAAAGAGGTGTGGTGTGTCTACTTTTGATGATAATTCTTTATAAGTATCTAAGGGTGATCATGCTCTAGAGACTAAGCTACTAGCAAAGAAAATAATGTTATGGCACCAATGGATAGGTCACATGTATGGGAAGGCTTTAAAGACCCTAAAAGTAAAATCCTTGCTGATGGGTTAAATGATTGTAATCTTGAATTTGATTTTTTGTGAACATTATCTATATGAAAGACAAAATTGCATTCATGGTTATTCTAGTTTTCATATACTTTGTAGGGTGTTGGATTTAATCCATTATGATGTATGTGGTCCTATTAGTATTTCTTTGATGTAAAATATTTTTTTTCTATTGATAATGATAGTAGAAGTACATAGGTATGTTTCATTAGAAGTAAATCTAAAGCCTTCAATCATTATAAATATTTTAAGGCTCTTGTAGGGAATCAGATTAGTAGAAAAAATTAAGATGTTGAGGATTGATAATGGTAGTGAATTTTTTTCAATATATTTCAATAGATCCTGTAACAATAATGGTATAGTAAGATATAAGATAAATTTGTACACCCCTCAATAGAATGGAGTTGCAAAAAGAAGAAACATGATGTTGATAGAGAGGGCTAGGAGTATACTCAACAGAGCTAGTCTATATCAAAAAGTTTGGGCAGAAGTGGTTTTTCCACAATTTATTATCTGGTTAACAAGTCTCCTACATCGACTCTTGTTGATAAGACACATATAGAGGTTTGGTCAGTAAAAAATCCCTAATTAAGACACCTTTGAGTCTTTGGTTGTGAGGCATGCACACATGTGCTTAAGAATAAATGTTAAAAGTTAAAGAAACCAAGGCTATAAAATGTATCTTCATTAGATAAGGTGTTGGTATGAAAGGATTAAGTACTCGGGACCATATGGTTGAGATATTTTTCTACAAAAATTGTGTTACCTTTGGATAAGTCAAGCCTTCTTCTATAGTATTGCAACTAGAGAAGTATAGAAAGAATGATGTGGTTTGACTAGCCCTAAATATTGAGAAGGTTGAACTATAAACCCATAAAGGACATGAAGAGGAAGAGATCCCAAATATTTTAGAGTGTTTTGAAGAGGATATAAAGCCTCCAAGTCAATTATTGAGAAGGTCCACTCAAAAACACAAAAAACAGATAGGTATACTCCCTTTGATTGGAGATATATTTCTTCTTTGATTACTAACACTAACAAGCTTAAGTATATAAAATGGGTTATTATTATGTATGATGTAGAGTCCTAGAAGGTTGCAATGGATGAGGAGATGGTTGATTTGAATAAAATAAATCATAGTACACCTAGTATATTTTCCTGATGGAATAAAGTTTGTTGGATGCAAATGGGTGTTCAAAAGAAAATTAAGATTTGATGGCAGTGTTAAAAGTACAAGGCAAGATTGGTTGTAAAGGTTTATTCCCAAGTTGAGGGAATATATTATGGTGAGATTTCCCCCCTAGTAGAAAAGCTGACATTTTCTCAATTTCTATTGTCTCTTATTGAAACATATGATCTTGAGGTTGAGAGATGGATATGAACACAATTTTTTTCATGGTTATTTGGAGGAAGAGATTTATATAACAAAGCTAGAGCATTATATTGAGAAAGGTAAGGAACATTTGGTTTATAAATTGAAGAAATATCTGTGTGGTCTTAAGCAATCTCCTAGGATGTGGTACCTAAAATTTAATTAATTTGTGTTAAGTTTAAGATTATTGAGATTTAAATTGAATCATTACATCTATTGTAAGATGGATGGTGATTGTATTCTCATTATTGCCTTACATTTTGATGATGTGATAATTTTTGGTAATGGGAAACATTTGATTTGTAAATTGATGCATCAACTTTAAACATAGTTTTAGATGGATGTATTAGAAGCTAGGTACATATTGGGGATGGAGATCAAAAGAGATAGGGTGCACATAAAAATTTGGTTAGGCTAGAGTAAGTATATGAACTCAATGTTGGAGAGGTTTAACATGTCATATTGCATGTCATTGTGTGCTCTTGTTATGATGGGGAAAAAATATTTTTAAGCATTGTCCAATTTCTCCTAGTGAGATGGAAGATATGAGAAAAGTATCTTATACTAGTATAGTTAGGGTTTTGATGTATGTTAAATGGTTTACACAAAACCAATAATTGCCTAAGCAATGAGATTCCTTAGCTAATTTATGACTAATGTTAGATGAGTACATTGGGATGCAATGAAAAGGGTATTCAAGCAATTGTAGGGTAATTCTAATTATTCCAAGCATGTTATCATGGTTATCATATAGGGGATAAAAATTTAGCTTATATTCATAGATTTGTTGATTCAAATTGCGTTGGAGATGTAAACAATAGAAGATGAACCAATGGATATGTTTTCACTATGTTTGGCAGTGTAATAAATTGGATGAGTAAGCAAAAGGATACATGGTCCCTTTGTCCATTTTAGTAGAGTACATGGTATAAACTCATACTTGTATAAAAGCCATAAATATTAAGATATTATGTTCAAATGTTGGGATAGAGGTAGGAGCCATTATAGTTCATTGTCACAAATAGAGTGTCATATGTCTAGTAATGAACCTAACCTTCCATGCAAAGATGAATCATATTGAGGTCTAGTACCATTATTGGGGGATGTGGTAGATGATGGTGAAATACAATTTTACAATCATATAGAACTATTTCCACATAACCCAAAAAGAGTAAATCATGCAAATGGAATGGAAAAACATACCATCAAGATGACACAATGTATACCTTGGGAAAACCCTCAAGATGTAAAAGCATAGCCTCTAAACTTGTCCACATTCAATGTATTATCTCATGAATAAAAATTACATCTACAGAGTCTCCATGAATACCTCTAAAATGTCAAGCTCTCTAAATGTACTCCATGTAAATAAGAAAATAAGAATCATGTAACTACACATCCTAATCCATAATTCCTCTCCTCACATGTGCTACTTGCAAGAGATTCTCAAACTAGCCAACCTCAACAAATACGTGTGTGCTTATTTTTTTAAAAACAAGCTTTCACAAAACCATGAAGTGGTATTACATAAAGCATGTGACTAATACCATTAGCTTACAAACCCATTTCCCCCCTCATTTAATTGTTGGTACTATTTTTTTGCAATATTAAATATTTTCTTAATGTGCAAACCCAATTAAATATTTATCCCAATGTTACATACAACACATAAAGTGGCCCCAAGAATGTTAACCCATGTGATGCATGCATCCCTATATCCCTTAGGTGCATCATAAATAATATTAATTATACATTATAACATTATGTAAGTTGAACAATACACATTTTCCCAGCATTCTCCCACTTTTTGTAGACATTGTGGGTATGTGCAAGGAAATGGGGAACCAAAAGGGGGTCTTAATATGCCACTTTTTAAAATTAGGAAACATTGATCTTGGATGAGAAATTGAAGATATTTATGCTCAAAATTTGAAGATGCAACAAGAACAAGAGTTGTAGTGTTTTGAATCTAATTTCTAAACTATCTTATTTTAAATGGTGGAGATTAAGAGGTTCAAATAGGGGAGCCACACAAAGTGCTCTTCTTTTTATCAAAAAAACATAACATAGCATCAAGTGTGGCCCCCTAAAATGTTAAAAAAAAAATAGTATTTTAAAAATCACTTCAGTGAAAACTTAGCTAACATCATGTAGTTTATGCTCAATTTGTTTGCTAATTTTTAATGAATATATGATTTTTTACTAATTTTCAAAGTGGACACATCCTAAAAAAAATTTGAGCATGCTCCCCCCCCTTTTTATTGGAAACTAATCAAAAATAAATAAATAAATTGTATGTAAAAAGAATGGAGTCTAGTTTGTAAAAATGTAATTTGTTTCAAATTTTGATGAACGGGTAAAAAATGAAACCAAAAAAACTATACGTAGGTTTTTAACAAAAAATGGAGACACTAGCAAAAAAATTAAAGATCAAAATCTTAAAATATTTGAAACATAAAAAAGAATTAGATGGTTTGAAAACTAAGAGGGAGCTCGATGTTATTTTTTTTTTAACTTGACATTGAAGGATGTGCAAACCTGATGGAGAGCATGCTCGACTTTGTGTCATTTTTAGAATTTTCCAAAAACACATTTGTGGTCATTGACATGTAAGTCCAATCCTTTGGGTTGGATGCCCAAGGAAAATCCAACCCTAAGGGTTAAAATTTCTAAAGTAGGTAATAACATGAGCATGTTATAGTATGCTCACATTATAACACGTGCATTATAATTTGTGAAGAAAGTGGCTCTCCTCATACTCTGTCCCTTTCTCTTCACAAAAATACAAGTTCATTATAATGCACTTGCATTTCTATGAAGAGAAAATCTCCCCCCGTATCCCACCCTACCTCTCTCCCTCTCTCCTCCCTCGTTCCCTCTCTACTCCCCATATCACCTCTCTCTCTCTTTCTAAATTCTTCATGGTTTAGATTTTATGGTTGATGATGGAGGGTTAAGCATTGAGAGTTTAGGCATTAATTTTAAGTTTTTAGGTTTTAGTGTTAAATCATTAATGTCAAGTTTCAAGGTTTAGGGCCTATGGTCTAGGTTTACGATTGATGATGGAGGATTGAGCATTGAGGGTTTGGGGATTTTTTTTTAGGTTTTAGTGTTATATTATTAATGTAAGGTTTTAGGGTTCAGCATATAAGGTTTAGGGTTGATGATGTAGGGTTGAGCATTTAGGGTTTAGGGATTAAATTTATTTTTTTAGGTTTTAGTGTTAAATTATTAATGTCAGGTTTTAGGGTTTAGCGTATAGATTTTGGGGTTTAGGGCTTAGGGTTTAGGATTTATTGTTGATAAGGGATAGTTGAGCATTGATGGTTCAAGGATTAAATATTTTTAAGTTTTAGTCTTGTATTATTAATGTCATGAATTAGGTTTTGGCGTATAGGGTTTAGGGTTCAAGGTCTAGGATTTAGGGTTAAGGGTTAATGGTTAATGTAGTGTTGAGGGTTTATGGATTAAATTTTTTTTTAGGTTTTAGTGTTAAATTATTAATGTTGGGTTTTAGGGTTTACCATACAGGGTTTAGGGTCTAGGGTTTATGGTTTATGGTTTATGATTGATAAGGGAGGGTTGAATGTTGAGGATTTAGGGATTATTTTTTTTAGGTTTTAGTGTTAAATTATTAATGTCAAGTTTTAGTTTAGCATATAGGGTTTAGGGTTTATAGTTTATGATTGATAAGGGAGGGTTGAGAGTTAAGGGTTTAGGATTAAATCTAATTTTTTGTTTATGTTATATTATTAATTCCAAGTTTTAAGGTTTAACATATAGGTTTTAGGGTTTAAGGCTTAGGCTTTAGGATTTAGGGTATACATGATATCTTCTTAATAGAGCCCTAGTATATATATCCTAGTGGTTTTCTATCCCACATATATATATTACATAATTAGTGACATCTACTAACAATAAGAACTAAAGGCCTCTCACCCACCAAATGTAACTAACCCTTATAAATAAGACATCAAGATATGACCATATTTCCCATATTTATAACATGATGCAAAAGTATTTGGATGCCTAGAATATGACTGACTCAATTATCTAAACCTTGCTCATCACTATAGATAGGATTACAACCTCTAGATTGTTATTAAGAACCTAACTTCTAAATTTTCCTCTTCTTTTAAGAGTAAGAAGAATCATCACTAGTCTTATTTCCTTATGGTCTTTACTAAGGTTTCTACTTCTTATATGATTTTTGTTACTAGTAAGGATTCTACTAAGCCTTATACTTCTCTAACACAAAGAAATAATTATAATATTGATCCAATATCCCACCCATCTATTACAGTTCATGGATCTTATATGCATTGTGCATAATATCCACATGGGCCTCCTACATCATCATAAATTATACATAATATAACCATACATAATCACGATCAAGCAATATTTATCATAAATATGAATATCCATCTATAATTCTACACATATACATCAATATATAATCACAAATCATAAACATGTATGCATCCACAAATTAATCTTCATCATAAACCTAAACTCATGGTACAACTATCCCACAACTCTCTCTCTCTCTCTCTCTCTCTCTCTCTCTCTCTCCCCCCCCATTGGTATTCTCAATGCAAGTTATAATGTGCTCACATTTCTTGGAATTGCAAAAAATGGTAAAAAGGCATGGGGCCCCCATGATTTAGGATGCACATACTTTGTTATTTTTTACAATTTATTCTTTGCCCAACATAGAAACACACTTTTTCATGGTGTTGACAAAATATTGATCATTGTTTAACATTTCCACCACTTTTTTTTGTCAATGTCGAAGAAGTAAATTACATGTTTTTAGGCTTCAAATTTGGTTCTATGAACTAACATTTTCATGTTCCTAGTGTTTGAATTTTAATTAAAATGTTTTTCAAGTTTAAATTTGATAATATAGAATCTTTTTTTTGTAAGAATTGGCTATGAAGGTAGCCACCCAAAATTTAGAGGCCTAATAGAAAGAACAAGCATAAGAGAGATAGAAACAATATGACAAGAATAAACTATATTCTGCCAATGATGAAAATAAAATGTGCAAAAGCACATAGGAGACCCCTTGGTTATATAGCCAAGGTAAGAACATAGAAGGGCATAAGATTATGACAAGTGTCGTAATCTTATGACATGAGACAACTGTGAAAATCTATCACTCCACCTAAAGTGGAAAAGTGATAATGTGATAATCACCACAAATGGTGGATCACCCACAAAAGGTGGAGAGGTAATCACATGATATGTCCATGAATGGTGGAAGTGATAAAGTAATAACATGATAAGTCCACCAAAAGTGGAAATTCTCCAACTACCTCCTATGTGGTCCCTAAGTAAACTTAACTAAGGTGTAATCATGACCTAGGACAAGGTACAACACTTCTAATTACACCAACACCCCCCCTTAAGTGCAACTTAGGGAGAATTTACACAAAATCAAACAATGCAAGATGGGTCCCAAAAACTAAGCCATTTTAGGTCCCATGTACAAATGCAATGCAATCTCTTATAAAGCAAAGAAAAGGAGAAAACCACGTGGGAAAAAACTCCCCCCCAAAAGAGAGAAAAAACAAGAAACTGCACTCAAAAAGATTAGAAGGGAAAAACCTCAAGTGAGGAAAAAGCCCCCCCAAAAGAGAGAATGAAGAAGTTGAGAGACCTCCTCAAATGAAACATCCTACACCCCCAAGAGAGCTCGCAAGTGATGATATATACTCTCAGTGAAGGGTTTGGTGAAGATTTCTGCAACCTGTTGTGTTGTAGGACAATACTACAAATCAATGACCTAGTCCTGTATCAGCTCCCTGATGTAGTGCATATGAATCTTGATGTGTTTGGTCCTCTGATGGTGAACCGGATTCTTCGAGATATGGATGGCACTCTGATTGTCACAATGAATGACTATAGGACTAATCTGATTAGGATCTAGACTAATTGCATTTGAATGCTTAATTATAACAACTTAATGGAAATACAATTCATGCATACATTATTGAAATTATGCATTAAAAACTTAAGGTGAAAAACAAAATTGAGAGAGAAGAGAGAAAGTGCAAACGATCTGATAATGAAGTTCGCCACAAACATGACTACGTCTCTAGGTCCGCTCCAATAGAGTGAGACCGATCCGATTAATCTCCAAAATAGAAATTACAATTGCACCAAGACCATTCCTTCAAGCACTTCGGCAGCATGATGATACTCCAACGTACAAAAATGGCTCAAAGATCTCCTCAGGATCCCTCTTTCATATCACCTATTTCTCTACTTCACCACTTCACTAAAAACTCTTAGCCTTTCAACCTCCCTTCTACCCCTTTTTATACCACAAATATTCCCAAATTGGTGAAAAACCAATTGATTTGGGAATTTCAACTCAATCCCCCTTACATAGTAAATATTTTGAAAAATCCCCCTTATCTCTCCATTTTTACATAGAAATCCCCCCATTTACATATAAAAATCTATGATATATTCCCTATAATCTTTAACAATATTATTCTAGCCCTTTCAATCCTTTATTCGGGCTTTATTGGTTATAGGGATTTCCATTTTAATTCTTAGAAATTTGATTGTTATATATTTTAGAGGGATTTATATTTTCTTAAAGGGGTATTTATTTTTGAAACTTAATCAAAACCATCTAAGCCACTAAATTAACTTGAAAGTGTCGAATGGCTCGTTGGTGGAGGACAATTTTGGAACCCGGCCGATGCGGGGTTCAACTCCCGCCAACCTCACATTTTTCAATGGATTCAACTGTTTCCATTTAACAAAATGAACCTGCCTCTATATTGAGTAAAGAGTCAGTTAGTTGGTGCAGCGGTCACCAGCCATTTCGGGAAGCCTGAGGTTGTGGGTTCAAGCTCGGCCGATAAATTTTGCTAACAAACTAACTAAAAAATTCAGCCCCCAAAGACAGAGCCACGTGTCAGCATTCTATTCACCACCGAAGACACATCAGTGCTTACAAGGCAAGCTTGTATACCGACTAGACCATTGACAAGACTGATGACTTGTCATACGGATGGACACGTGTTAGCATATCACTGGTCCGTATAGATGACTCAATGGCCACGTGTCATGCCCTGGTTTTTCCACATTGGATTCCGTATAGTACAGACTAACGCGTCAGCATGCTGACGTCACCCATTGTACCATAAAGTCAACTGAACTTTGGCTGCCCATATCTAAAGCATACAACGTCATATTTCGATGAAATGAACATTGTCAGAATTGTCTCAACAAGCCCTTCGATTTGACGTCGCTTCCGTCAATTTCTGAGACAATCATTTTTTTTGCTTCTTGGACGACCCCTGATGGCAATTTGACCCAAAGTTTTATTGGTCATAACTTGAGAAAATGGACTCCTTTTCACTCCATTCAAGTTGTGCTAGAATCAGGGCATTGATCTCTTTCTAATGGTGTTGAAATCTGGAGTATTGGAGACACTTCAATTTTTAGTTAAAAATATCCCCTAGATCAAAGACGTAGAATAGTGAAGCCAAACTCAATGAGAATATTCTGAAGCCAAATAGCCTTAATAGTGGCATTAACAACCCCTTGATACTCAGCCTCAGTCGAAGAAAGAGCAATAGCATGTTGCTTCTTACTCTGCCAACAAATGGGGCCAGAACCAAGATGAAAGTTGTAGCTAGAAGTGGACTTACGATCATCAAGATCACCAACCCAATCAGAATCTGTATATCCCACCAAGGTAAGTCTTGTACCTGTTGCATAGTGAATCCCATGATGATGTGTACCTTGTATGTAATGCAAGATGTGTTTGGCCGCTTTCCAATGAAGCTCATGTGGTTCCTACATAAAGCGTGAAACCATGCCAACTACAAAGGATATATCAGGGCATGTGTGATTCAAGTAGATGAAACTCCCAACAAGCTGATGATACAAAGTGGCATCAACAATTGGAGTAGAACACTTAGCCTCTAGCTTAACTCTTGAAAGAAAGGGAGTCAAAGCAAGCTTACAATCAGCCATGTGAAACCGAGCTAGAAGATCAAGAGCATACTTGGGCTAAGAAAGAGAGATCCTAGAAGTTGACTATGTGATCTCAATCCCAAGAAAATAATGCAAAAGGCCCAAGTCAGTCATAGCAAATTTGTCCTGCAAAGTAGATTTGACACTGCCAATGATGGATGAGGTACTTCCTCTAATGATCAAGTCATCAACAAAGAGCACAAGTAGCAAATGAGAGTCATCTTATCACAAAATGTAGACATTCGAATCTGAATGACACCTGGTGAATTCTGCTAAGAGAAGAAAGGAATCCATCTTGGCATACCAATCCCTAGGGACCTGTTTGAGGCCATAGATAGACTTCCTCAATCTGCAAACCAAAGAAGAATCTTGTATGAATCCTTGCAGCTGCTCCAAGTAAATATCCTCATGAAGATCCTCGTGAAGAAATGCACTCTTCACATCCATCTGATGTACATCCCAACCATGAGTTGTAGCAATAGCAAGTGTCAAGCGAATGGAGTTCATTTGAGCAACGGGTGCAAAGGTCTCTATATAATCAATACTTGGAACCTATGAGAAACCTTTTTCCATAAGTTGAGCCTTGTATTTATCCACACTTCCATCCATTGCATACTTGGCTTGATAGATCCACTTACATCAAACCATCTTTCTCCCCTTAAGGAGAGGAGATAAATCCCATGTGTGGTTCCTCATCAAGGAACTATACTCTTCCTCCATTGTTGAATCCCACTTTGGAACTCCTGATGCTTCCTTGAAGGACTATGGATCAGAAGCACTAGCAATAAAAGTATGTGGAAAATCTTGATGTTGTGACTGAGTCCTTCGAGTATTTGAAGGATCCCCAACAAGAGAACCTACTAACTCAAGAGTTTGTCGAGCCCAACGAGGTCTAGTAGGAGATGAAGGACAAAGCTCCTCAACTGCAAGTGGACCCTGCGAACGTGTGATCCTGCGAGTTAGAGTTGAGGGAGAATCATCATCTGAGTCACTATCATCACTTTCCACTATGAAGGAACGAAGAGGAGGATTAGAGGCCAAGTTAGGAGAGCCTTCCTCAAAGTGAACACTCCTCTCAATGAATAGATCATGTGTCTCTGGATCCAAAAGTCTATATGCCTTAACAACTTCAATATATCCAACAAAGATGCAAGGCCTACTCTGAGGTTCTAATTCCTTGCACTTCTCTAGAGGTATGTGTGCCCAAGTTGGACAACCAAAAACTCTGAAGTGTCTCACAACTGGTTTTTTACCACACCAAGCCTCAAAAGGAGTCATACCCTTTAAAGCCTTATGGGGAACTTGATTTTGGATGTATGTGGCACAACTGATAGCTTCTACCCAAAATTGAGGACCAAGAGAATGAGCATGAATCATGTAGCTAGCCATCTCCTTAAGGGTCCTATTCTTCCTTTTAGCAACACCATTCTGCTGTGAAGTGTAGGCAACTGAATGCTGAAGATCAATCCCCTCAAGAGTACAAAATTCCTCAAGTCTATTATTCACATATTCCCTTCCATTGTCTGTGCGGAGAATCTTGACTTGATTCCTTGATTGCTTCTCAACATGAGCCTTGAAGTCTATAAATTTGTTAAACACTTCACTCTTGTGAACAAGGAAATAGACCCATGTGAAGCGGGAGTAGTCATCAATGAAGGTGAGGACATAGTAGGCCTTGCTAAATGATGGCACTGGAAATGGACTTGCTACATCACTGTGAACCAATTGAATAACTTCCAAAGCTCTCCAAGACTTCCCTTTGTCAAACTTCTCTTTTGGATGCTTACCCAAGGAACAACCTGAACATACATCTTCAAAAAAGCTGATTTGAGGGAGTCTTTTAACCATTTCCTTTGAGCTAAGTTGTTGAAGATAGCGGTAATTGAGATGTCCAAACTGCTCATGCCATAGCTTACTTTCTGAATTTGATTGAGTGAGCAAGGTTGTAGAAGGAGACTTAGGCACAAAGTGGGAGAATGAGTAAATCCATGTGTTGTGATTGGCTTGTCCCACTGCAACCAAGGAATCATCCTTAAGTTCTTTAACCACAACTGAATCTAGTAGAAACTCAACTTTCTTTCCATCTCCAAAGTGAGTGATTTGGTAGATTGAAAGAAGATTGGCACTCAAGTTAGGAACATTGAGAACATTCTCAAATGTTCCATCATCCATGACAACTGAACCTTTTCCTTCAACTTCCACTTGAGTCTCATCTCCTATGAATATGTGAGGTACCTTAGATGGCTCCAAAGAAGAAAACTGCTGCCTCGTAGAACCCATGTGATGAGTAGCACCTGAGTCAAGTATCCATTGTTGTGAAGAACCTATAGTAGCCAAAAATGCTTTCCCTTTTCCTTTTGATTGTGAGGAAGTGGAAGGAGATTAATCCTTCTTATAGGTAGATGGAAAATTGATGTTGTTCTTCTTGATGATGTTTTTCAACTCATCAATTTGCTTAGTGTGGCAATGATGCTCATCATGGCCAACTCTCTTGCAATATGAACAAGTTGGTCTCTCCTTGCTTGAATTTCCCTTCTTGGGAGAAAATGAAGAATTCCCTTGTTGTGGAGAGGATGATTGTGCTTTATCTTGTTGTTTCTTTGGCTTAGACTGCTTCTGCTTCTTGTTGGAACCCTTTCCTTGAGTCCCTTGATTCCCTTGATTAGCCACCAAAGCTTTAGACTTTGAAGACTTGAAAATCCCCATGCTTATCAACTTTGCTTCCTCTAACATCAATTTTTTTGTAAATGCATCAAATGATGGCATAGTGAAAGAACTACCCACTATCAAGCGATGGGTTTGGAAGCTAGAAATAAATGTTTCATATTCTAATGGAAGCTTTCCCAACAAATTGTAGACCAACTGTGCATCCTTCTTGTCAATGCTACAATCCTTAAGTTGTGTTCTTAGCTCATTTTCCTTAGTGAGAATCTTGGATTGTATCAAAATTCTTGGGATCTAACATTGTGAGATCATTGTCAAGTTGATAACCTCTAATCTCATCAACTTGGCCATACAATTGACCAAACTTTTCCCAAGCCTCTTTGATTGTTTTACACTTTTCAATTTGAAAGATGAGATCTTTTGATACATATTTCCTCAAATTTCCAAGAGCCGTAGTATTTTTAGTGAGCCAATCCATATGAGCAATAGGATCAGCTTTAAGATCAGATGGTGCAACAATAGTTCCATCAATATAATGAGTTAATCATTTTTCCATTAACTTACTCCAAGCATCAATTTTCCAAGAAGCCTAGTTATGTGGAGTTAACAAAGGAAACTTAGGAGAACCCATAGCAGAAAAAATTAAAGAGAACAAGATAGAGAGAGAGGCACAATCACACAAGACACCCCCACAAATTCACTCAATCAAAGAAACCCCCCCCCCCCAAAAAAAAAAAGATGATATGGCACTTTATACTTAGTGCGTGTATAATGACCACTTGCAAGCCAAGCAAAGTGGACTTATAATTTTCAATGTTTTACAAATGCCTTTAGTAGGCTACAACAAACTCAAATCATTGATACAAAAGACCAAACTGAGATATTAGCTTTACAAATGCCAAAATGGGCCAAAATAGACCATATGTTGAAAGTAATTTTTTTTATCAAAATCACTACAAATTGATAGCACCACTATGAAGTTTAGAAAAAATCATGCACTTTTTTAAAAATTGCACTTGAAAAGGAATTTGTATGAACCTAAACGGAGCCCCGAAAGTTGCAAAAATGGCGACAACTCAGCAACACCTGTGAAAAATTAAATTTTCTAGAAAATTCAAGCATAAAATCATAAACCAATTACACCATTGCGTAGAGCACAAAAATTAGCCCAAATAAAAAAAAATTGCACCAAAAAAGGCCTCAAAATGGCCAAGATATGAGCCTTTGAAGATGAACTACAAAATCAAAAACTCAAATGAGAAGGGGGTCTGATTTTTCAAAAAGTGGGATGACGCAGTGCTGATGTCATCAACATCAGAGCTTAAATTTGACGATCTCTTGCCCGTCAAGGTCGGTGTCAACTTCTGTAGGAATATTTTGACTGAATATTCCTCTCCGTCTGCCAGAATCTTTTGAAGAATCTGTAGGGAATCTTTGACTTTTTCGTCGCTAGGTTTTTTTTGTTGATCGTTGTTTTATTTATCAGCTGTCAAATTTTTAAAAAAGAGGATGTAGGTATTTTAGCTGACCACCTGCTGGTAAAGAGGGGGCTGCATGGCAGCAAAATGTCACGCCACATGGCTGTCACAAACAGGCCTGGTACCTGCAGATGGTAATCGAGTACTCTGCGGACTGTCCGCAGGTACTCTCAGGACTGTAAATTTTTATTTTTTTTACAAAAAAAACTTTTGATTACAAATCTACGAATAATAAAAAAAAATTGATTTTTTTTTGAATTTTTTACAAAAAAAAATTTGTCGCAGAAAATATTTTTTTTTGCAAAAATAAAAAATTGTACTGCAGTAATGATGGTTGGGCCATACGGCTAGGTCAACAATTTTTTTTCTTGATGGACAACTTTGTCCAAATTCAACGATTTGGCAGTTGATTTAGGAGTTTTTGGCCCTTCTAAACAAGATGGCGATGTCCTTTTTGGTTGAAAATGCTCTGAAATGGTAGCTAGCTCCTAGATCTGGCAACCACTTCCAATCTTCAAACCCTTGTAGATTTGGCCTCCAATGTCCAATTGGGATGAAACAAAAGGAAAATCTTACTATCTCAAACACTTCAGACGTAATGGTGAGCTTAGATTTGATGCAACAAGCTCCCAAAATGCACTTGCAATGCAAGGCCAAAAATGGAACCCCCCCAAAATCTAGTATTTCTATCAAGAAAATACAAGATTGCACTCAAGATATCCCCAAAATGACAATCCAAAGGCACTCTAATAGCTCTGATACCATGTAAGAATTGGCTATGAAGGTAGCCACCCAAGATCTAGAGGCCTAATAGAAAGCAAAAGAATAAGAAAGATAGAAACAATATGACAAGAATAAACTATATTCTACCAATGATGCAAGTAGAATGTGCAAAAGTACATAGGAGACCCCTTGGTTATATATCCAAGGTGAGAACATAGAAGGGAATAATATTATGACAAGTGTCGTAATCTTATGACATGAGACAACTGTGAAAAGCTACCACTCTACCTAAAGTGGAAAAATGATAATGTGATAATCACCACAAATGGTGGATCACCCACAAAAGGTGGAGAGGTAATCACATGATATATCCACGAAAGGTGGATGTGATTAACATGATAAGTCCACCAAAAGTGGAAATTCTCCAACTACCTCCTATGTGGTCCCTAAGTAAACTTAACTAAGGTGTAATCATGACCTAGGACAAGGTACAACACTTTTAATTACACCAACAGTTTTCATGATTTTTATAAATTCTATTAGATTGTTATAGAATTGAATATTGAATATAAAAGAAGATGGAAAAAGATCAAATTTTGGAGTGTTAGCCAAAATGAACTAGACAACAATTTTCAGTTGGTGAAATTGAATCCTAAATTTTAAGGTATGTTATCTTTATCTTTCTACCTTTTATGCATGTCACCTTGTCAACATAGTTCATGTGCTACATATCATAGTGTTAGTTCTTTCATTATAGCCCAATTATTGACCCAAAAGACATAGCCATTGTTCAATTGTAATCATTTTCTTTTATTTTTATTATTTTTATATTCCTTTTCTTTGTTTTATTTTTATGTTACTATGTTCCTAATTAATATGTGGATGGTATGAAGATACTTTAAGTGGTTCATATCGACACAAGTGAACATATGTTGCATCATTCATGTCACTTCTTCCTTTTTCTTTGTGACATTTATATTTAGGACTTTTTTATTATGCCATGTCTGTTGCTTATAGATACCTAAAATTAACCACTATTGTTCGGTCATGTTAGCAAGAAATCTAAGGGATACAAACTGAAGTTTTATACCCAAAGGATCTCTGCTAGTTGTAGTCTTTAACCCCAAAGTTGGTCCTATTGAGGTAACACAAGAAATTATTTTGGATCCAAGATTAGTTGTAAATCAGAATAGAATAACATACATGCAAGATAGACCAAAATTCATATTTCTTTATGTTTATTATATAATCATTCATTACATTCCTTTTATCTTTGTTATAGTCAATGCTCTATATCTTCCTCATTTTATCACTCTATTCTCATATATTTTTCTACGCTACTAGTGAATAGATCTTTCTATATAATTATAGTTACAATAGGGGACTTGGCCCTTAGATAGTATCCATAGAGTACATTTTATCTTCCTAAGCTCATGTTCCAAAATATTCTTTTTTATTAGATATTGTGTATCTTTGGACCAGTTTTTGTACACTATTTTTTGATTAGCATCATCCCCTATTCAAAACCTTGACTTGTCCTCAAGTCAACTTTTCTTTGCTAGAAAAATGTATGAATATGTACCTTGGAGTGTAGGAAGGTGTTCATCCCATTGTTTCTTTGCCAACCATAGCTAATTGACGTGAATATGAAGTTGGACTAGTTATTTTTCTACTTTTGAAAGTGGTGGGGATTTGAATGCTTTAGGAAAATTCTTGAGCCTCATGGATAATATTGGAAATATGGGTCAATCGTAGATTGAAAAATTCTCTAATTCGACGAAACTGTTGTCGGATCTTATCCCTCTAATTTTGTAGTTGTTGATACTTATCATGGAGGCCTTCAATATGCACTCGGATACTCCCATCTATGTCTTTAGTGTCATCATAGCATTGTGAGCTATGTAAAATTTGGGTCTCCAAGGTGTCTATCTGAGCTTTGATGGAAGCTACAATGATAGGCCACTGTAGGAAATACTGGAACATCTGGTTGATTTCCTCAATTGTGCCTTTGATTGTGCTAAGATGATTCTCTAATTATGACCAAACAGTAGTACATTTGTTCTAGATTTCATCCATCTTTTTCTTTTGGAATTATGCATGTACCTCCTATTCGATCTTATCCTTTTGTAGGTTGGGGTCTTGTAAGATTTCATCTATAAGAATTTTTAGATGTGTCGAAGGTGCCTAAGTAGATTCTTCCTTCAACTGAGGAAATTTTCCTTGAATTTCCTTGATCATCTCCTCTATGTGTTCAACACTTTCTACACATTATTTTATGATTTTATCTCCATTTGTCTGATGAAATATCCCCTAATTAGAAAATTTGTAGAGGTAAGATGTTCCCTATATTCACTTGTATTCCCATCATTGGTAGTTGAAGTAATTGGGAATATGCTACTGTTTGTTGTGTTGCTGCTTCACCAAGAAATTATTTATGGGTTGCATCAGAGAAGGTGTTGAAGATAAGGGTACATCTATTTGAGGAGGAGGAGTTTGTATTGAATAAGTATCATATTTTGATTCTTCCTTGTGCATTTGTTTATATACTTTTGTAGTAGTCTATGTGATTTTCCCTTTGAACCACAAATTTTTGTAGGGGCTTCTCTCTTGCACTTTTAGGGTTTTTCACCTAAAAGGAGAAAGGTATCCCATAAAAACTTGGGGGTTTACTAAATACTAATGAGCTAATATGATTAAAATATGTTTAAATTCAATGCTCTAAATGCAAAGAACTGAAAAAGGAGATGAATTATTAATGCAAAACCTAAGAAATGCAAGTTGTTTGAAAACACATTGTGATATGCAGAAATGACCTAAGAATGCAAATAAACAATAACATAAATGAATGAGATTGGAGAGGTGCACCTGGAAACTAGAATGTGATGTAGAGAGGCTCTGGAATCCTATGGAATTTTTTGTTGAAGCCAACTGGGACACTTACACCAAGCTGGGCGACTTAGTCCTATTTCGGGGAGATTCTATCGAAACAGGTTTCAGCCAAATGGGTATCCAGAAATGCAAAAATCATTTTTAAGGCATGGAAATGGGACTAATTTTCCACTAATGGTGACTTAGTCCAACTGTGAATCTTGAGAAACTTGGGATAGGAATTTGTAGCTCTCGGTCTGCACTTCTCTTCTTGACAGGTGTCTAGTTTTGAAACTGTAGAAATTGGGCTGAAAGAGGTCTCCAAGCTTCACTTAGGGATTTTTTGACTTGAACGAATTTGATGGATTGACAACACCTTTTATCACCTTTCTCTTTGATAAATATGCATACAAGACTTGCAAAACAAACATGCAAAGAGGGGAAAAAGGGTTAAGGGTTAGTGAATAGGGGTTTGCCTTGGTCAAACCCCAATTTGGTAATCAAACCCTTGAAAATGAAATGAAATAGAAAGAGGATGATGAATGAACAACATGAAATGCTACAACTCACCAAACCCTTGATGTATAAATTTGAAGTTATGCAAGTAGATGCTCCAATGGATGCTTGAGAATTATGAATGTATGCATGCTAATGTATGAATGAATGTATTAGATGAATGAGGGGTAAAAATGAGAGGAAAACCCTTTATTTATACTTGATTTTACAAAATTTCATGAAAATAACACATCACAGGCCGACCTTAAGGTTAAGAGAATAATGTCCCACCAGAAATTTAAAATAATTTTGATTTTTCTGCCTAGTGGGACTAAGTCGCCCCAGGTGGCGACTTGGTCCCACCAAGGAAATTTTACTGGGTGTCAAAAATTAAAGTGTATTTAATGATGTTTAACGAGATTATTCTCAAAAATACACTTAAGTAGGGTCGAAAAGTGTATTAAGGGGTCATTTAAACATAAGAAAGGGTCAAATTAGTGATGACAAGCCTAGAAAAGCATGAGAGTTTGTTACAACTCTTTACAACACTTTGAAATAAGACTTGGTAAGTGATAAAAAGAGGTTATTTAAGTGAATTATAATAAAAGGGTCCTAGAAAAGTGTGAAAGTGGGTTACAACACTTTTACAAGACATCCTAGAATTCTTAATGATTCACAAGGGTTAAAGACCTAATGTGAATGTGTTTGCCACATTACAACATTAAATCTAGGAAAAATCAAGCCAAAATCCATAAGGAAGACTCAAATGAGTGTAAAAATGTCCAATTATAGAGTTTTTTGCAACACACCCTTGTACCTTTTGTGTAATCTCCTATTTTTCTATAATGAGCTTATCTAAGCGTTGCTTAGTTTAGAGTTATCTTGTTTGTAACTCCTTTATCTTTTCCTTCTTTAGATCTATGAGTGAAGGTACAACTATTTGGATAGCTAGTTCCCATAATTTATCCTTCTTCTCCAATTGCTTTTTCTCTTCGAAGTTTGAGTGCGACAACAATTTGATTTAGTAACCTACTCATAAACTCTTCCAAGGTAATATGTGATGCTACCATATATCAAACCAATGCTCTTTCCATGGTCTGATTTTTGATAGGGGCATCTTGGAGTATGTTTGTAATGTTTTGGAGAAAATTTTGTACTTGAACAAGGCACTGTATAACCAGTCTTCGTCTAAAAATTGTACTGGTGGGCTTCCCAGTATGGAGGATGTCTCTGGTTTTATCTCATTTTCTTCCTCAATATTTGATTAAGGTTATATCTCTCCTTTCTTTTTATTTCTTTCTTTCCTTTTTCTTCTTTACGCTCATCTATAAGAGGGCCTTTATTGCTTCTTTTTTGGGGGGGGATTTTTCTAGTGTGTTTTCTAACTTTGTCTTCCTCGATTAGGTGCTGTCAGTTTTTGTGAAAAATGGAGTTCTATCTACAATCTTCTAGACCTTCTAGGAGTATATTTGGGTGCTACTTTGTGTTCCTTTGTATAATTCAATTATATGTTTTCTTGTTCCTTCCCCTTGTGTTGTTCTACAACTTTCTCCTTGGCTACAAAATCCATGTATTCCTTTGTAGTGGGGTATCTTTTTTCCTTAGGATCCTTTGGAAGATTGAGCAACGAGTGACATAGGACTGCACTTCTACATATATAATCTCGTATTGTAATGGAGGAATCCATGGAGTTTGATGTTCTATCGCCTCTATCATGGTGAAATATTTTTCTACCAAAAATATAATGGAGTCTAGGTACTTTTGTACCATATTCTGAGAGACTCAATTGTTCCTACTTTTTTTTTGAAACATTTTGAAGAACCCACCAAACACCTAAGTATATGTCGGTTTAGATAGAAACCCTTTTATATAATCTTGAATTTGTGTGGCACCAATTTGGTTGTGTCCCATACTTTTCCGAAAAATAGAGGGAGCTAGTTCATAAAATAAAATGTGAGATACATGAGAAGGGTACCATACCAAAAATTGTATTATGAGGTCTTTATTCGAGTTGCATTCTTTAGGAGATCCTTTCTGAGTACTTCACATAGATCAAATTTATTTCCTTGGACAACCATCTAATAGGTGGTGTGGATGGAAATGTCAATGACAAACCCTTCCCGATTTGTATAGTACACTTCATATGCAATCACCTTGGTGGCATATTTCACCCTGAGTTTGGTGATGTTGTTGATATCTAGACTTCTTTCATCGAAAGTCGCACCAGTGAGCTTGGTGACTTTGGTGTTCTTGATACCCTTATTTGGTGGAATTTCCCCTTCTGCTAGCAACCAGATAGTGGCCTGGATGGCCTCTTTTGTGATGTGGTAGGGTTTGTCAAGGTAAAGGTTGTATCTTGTTGAACACCAAGCAGATCCATTCCTCCTCCTTGGAAAAATATGGGAATTCCTTCCATACATATAGCTTCTTCTATATGATTTAGTTGTGCTTAGGAAGATATGAGTTGGTTCCAAGTTGCAGTAGGGTTTTCGTCAACTCAAACTTTGAATGCTCAATTTATGCCAAAGGTGCATGGATGTATTTCCTTACATCTTCTATGTAGATAACATTGTTTGAAACTATTGAAAATGCACCCTCTAGATCTACAACCATCGCCTTGTAGGGGAATTTCTTGTAGTTGGGGCATGGTTTGTCAATGATAGTAATAGGAGTAGGGGCGACCATGATTTCAAGCTACTATTTGAGTTAGGGAATGGTAACTAGGGTTTGCAGAAGAGTTAAATATGATGAAGTGAATGATTGTCATGAGAGCACAAAAAATCTAAGTTAGTGTAAAGGTGGGGCAAGGTTATTTTATATGTTTTCTAGGGAAACTCATTAATTACTGTAGTCATGTTTTAGTCATTTATCACCCTTTTCTCCCTGATTATGTTTCTACAACTAAATTTTCTTGACATCAAAAATTACCTACCTAAAGTATCATATGGTACACTATAATACACTATGATATGATTTAAGAGTTTTAGTTTTTGGTTACATGGTTTGTACCACTTCTATTACGTTTGTGATGTCCTAACCTTTTGGTGTCGTTTTAGTGTCTTTTCCAGATAGCCATGTGTTGTCCCTTATAGGTTTTAGTGATTGCAATAGTTTTTGGTAGTTCTCGGTGTACTCATGATTGTCATAATTTTGTTTATTTTCTCGGATGTGTTCCAATTCAATTTTGTATAAAGAGGACTCTTTGAAAACTATAAATCCTTGCCTTAATTCAATTTTCATAGTACCTATTTCTTCCTTAATGCCCTTCATCTCTATGAGAGTTCGGGAGAATATGTTCTCATATTTTGTTAATAATTTAATAATTGATGCTACAACTGATTCTTCCCAGTATTTTCCCATTTTGGCCATTTTTGGGCTATGCATAAACTCTTTGGGATGATTATGAACCATGAATACTTAGAAAAATCCATAAACTCTATGAGATGTTAACTCTGGTTCATTTTGCATCCATGCTTCCAAGACTTCATCACTATCTGTGCTACAATCGTCACTATTTAATTCTAGTTCTCCTTCATTAGTTGGATTTTCTTATTCCTCTTCCCCATTTGAAAATTTGGAGATAGTGTAGAGTTTTTTTATGTCTTCCCCTTCATTGTCATGTGTTACTTCTTCTATATAGGATTTATCATCTGGTTCTCCTAATAGAATACACAACTTTGGTAACGTATGCAAATGAAATCTCCTCTTTTCGAGAGTCTACTATACCATTAGCATTGAAAAACCATCTTAATTCAAGTAATGTCTGGAAAGTATTAAATGAATTTCATTTCAACCACTTCAAAATAACCGATGGTTTTATCCATTTAACATTCACTTCAACATTCTTCCAAGATACCAAAGTCTGTAGTATGGACCCATTGACAAGGCTCATGTTCATTGGTGTTTTTAAAAGCTTAGGTCTCCCTAATTTCCCCCATGTGGTGGATGGAATGATATTTAGATCAACACTGAAATATACCATAACATATTTGTCTTTGTGATCATTCAATTGTACATTTATCAACAATGGACCATTCTTCCAGTTTTGATCCTCTGATAATTGATTAACCTTCTTCTATTTATTCCAATATTTTCCCCATTGCTTTAGTTTAGCCACTAAATCCTTTTGTCTAGCCAAGGATGTGAGGTTTTTTAGCATTTTACTTCTTGTTTCGTAAAGCAACCTACTTCTTCCTATTGTTTTTGCATTATGTTTTGTTTGGCTTGCTTTACTACCTTATTATGTTGTTTATTATTGGGCTAGAAGTGTTTTGATTCCCCTTATTCTTCTTATGGACTATAGTATTCTTCATATGCTTCTTCTATTGTTGGCTTCTTCTTTTTTTACTGATATTAGTACCTTTTTTAGTGACAACATTTTCTTTCTTCTTCCCTTTGATTTTCTTCTTCTTCTTATTGTCTACAACTAGTTCTTCTTTAGGGTGTTCTTCTATAGAAGCATATGAAGTCCACACATCCATTCAATAACAATCTCTAACTCCCTATTGTGGTACTTTTTGGATTACTCTAGTACCTCTCTTTAACTCATCACTTTGGGAAGGTTGATTGTCCTCCCGGTTTTGGTAGAGTGTCCTAACAACTTTGCATTGAAAAATTGTGTGATCTTCTTGCCCAAAAAAGTGTATTTTTGTTTCCTCTTTGCCCAACATTTGAAGGCATAATGGCCTATTTTTTCCATAGTTAAGGAATTTTGCGTCATTTCTTTCGCTTTTGTTCTGACCTCTTCCTCTACCTCCTCTATAGTTAAACTATCTATTATTCTCCTAATAACCCAATTGTAGATTATTCTGTATGACACATGCATTCTAGTTATCATGTCATGGTGGTATCCAGTATCTGGTATCGATGTTTTAATTTATATTATAAATATGATTGTGATAAAATTGAGTTCCATAATTCCCTTGGTTTCCTCCATTTTAGATTGGAGGTTTGTTCTTTGGGCAGTCTTCTATCAAATGTATATCCCATTCTCGACAAAGAGCACAATAGATAGAGTTAGGTTTTGTTGCTTTCGTTGTAGCTAATATTTTGTATGCTTTGTCCTTGGGGAATTTGTTTCATATGTTCCCTTCCTTATTGCAATAAGTGCACCAAATCCTGTCAGGTCGACTAGGTTCACTAGCCTTGATCTCTTGATGTATGACCAACTTTTGAACCTTCAATTGTAAACCTTCAAGGATCTCGACACTTTTGTCTTTTTTTTCAGTTTTCTCCATGGTTGAGCTTCAATTCGATGTGCTATAATGATTAGATCAGTATACTTTTCAAAGAGTCTTCCATCAAGTATGGCTCTAATATCCTTACTCAATTCATAGATGAACCATTCTATCTTTTGTTTTTTTGTTAAAGGTTCCTCCAAATTTTTTGCATACTTCTTTAAACTTTTTGTCTTAGTTTTCTACTAACTCCTTGTCTCCTTGTGTTAAGTTCCTCATCTGGGTAACACTTTCAGTTGGAACTTCTAGTGTCCCAAAGTTGGCTAAGAAGTATTTCCTTACTTCTTCCCACGTGGCTTTATGTTATGGGTAATTCTTCATGTACCATTCTAATTCTTATTTTCTCAGTGATCCTAAAAATTCTAGTAACATGTCTTCATCTTCATCTTTTCCCAATTTATCCCATATAGACTTTAGAAGGAATATATTTTTTAAGGCTTTGGTAGTATCCAAAATAGGGATTTTCAATGTGGTATCCATATTGATTGAACTTTGTTTCAGATTATGTGTTTTCCTAGGTTTGTATGTCAGTTTCTTTACCGGTTTAGTTTCCTTCTTAATATTATTTCGAGGCTTATTTTCTTTGCCCTTATCTCTCGTAAGTTTGATGTTGAAATATAGTCTTCTCTTAATATCTCACTCCAAGGAATTTCATGTTCTTTACTCTCTTCTCTTCTCTTTTATTTGGTAACTCTTGTGCTACAACTCTCCTTCTTTTAGACCTTAATGGGGATGGGTCTCAGTTCAGGGGTTATGACTTCATATCTTCTTTTCACTTTTTGTTAGTAAATGATATCTAATTAGTTAGTGGCCTTCCTTTTTATGTTCTTCTTCCTCCTTTCTTAATTTACTTATGCTTGTGTTAATCACTCTTTCTAAATAATCATAATTCACTGATAGGACCTTGTTCGAAGTTTGTAGGAACTCTTTAAAAATTTCTTCTAATTTAATTACAATTTCTTCTAAGTTTGGTTTCTTCTCAGGGTTTAAGGAATGATTTGAAAGAGTGGGATCTTTTGTGCTACAAATTTCCCCTATTGGCAAGCTTTTGGGTTCTTGATCATGCATTAAATTTTTAAAATTGCTTGAAATCCTTTCGGTTCCTTTTAACAACATGATCATATTCTCTAGTGTTTTCTCTGTTTTCTTTCTACTATCTCTTCCTCTCTTGACAGTAACACCCACATCAACATTCTCAACAACACCCCTAATGACATGCTCTAACCTTGATTTTTTTGTTAATTCCATTCTTATTTTATGTATTTCTTCTCTTTTCGACACTTGTATCTATCTCTTCTCCCCTTCGTTAGGGTTGGTCATTCTTTTCTTTTCTTTGTAAATTTTGCTTCTCAATCTCTCATGAATTATTTTATATGTTTTTGACTGAGGGTGTTTAAGATTTTGGATTGCATTACTCCTATATTGTGTCCCATGGTAGTTATTTGGTAGTTCTTATCAATAGTCACATCTTTTCATAGGTCTCTACAAAACTTTTCCCCCTTTCCATTTCCCATCCCCTTGGTGCCTAACCCCCTCTTATAGGGTAGACATCAAGAAGATAGAATTTTTATTAGTTATATTTGTTTCACCCTCTGTTGTTTGTGTCATGATCCAGTAAAAGACTTAGAATTTAAAACATCCTCAACATAACCTAACCAAGGTCTTGGTAATGAAACCAATGTTAGCAAGAAATCTAAGGGATACAAATCAAAGTTTTGTACCCAAAGGATCTCTATTAGTTGTATTTTTTAACACTAGAGTTGGTCCTATTGAGGTAACACGAGAAAGTATTTTGAATCCAAGATTAGTTTTAAATCAAAATAAAATAACATACACACAAGATAGATCAGAATTTAGAGTTCTTTATATTCATTATATAATCATTCACTGCATTCCTTTTATATATGTTATAGTCAATACTCTATATCTTCCTTATTTTATCAGTTTATTCTCATTTATTTTTCTATGCTACTAGTGAATAGATATTTCTATCTACTTATATTTACAATAGGGGATGTGGCCCTTAGATAGTATCCCTAGAGTACATTATATCTTCCTAACACTACTGAATTTGACACCATTTTCTGATGGATGTTTGTCAGTCATTCTACAAATCTTTGTCGGACAAGCGACGAAATGACGAAAAATATTTTCGTCGCAATTTTTTCGTCGAAAGGCCAACAACGAATTAAACATCAAAATAATAGCGTAGATTCGTCAGTCATCAGCATCATAAAATGACTCAGGATTTCATCAGAATATCGATGAAAACTTCATGTATCCACCAACGAATTACACCAGAAGTTCATCACCATTTTGAAAAAATGGGCAAGGAGTAGCGTCGAAACAACATCAGACGCTCGTCATCATTTTGACGAAATGGGCAAGGAGTAGCATCGAAACAACACCAAAAGTTCGTCGAACGTGCGACGAAATGGGCAAGTAGTAGCGTCGAAACAACACCAAAAGTTTTTCAAAAGGGCGATGAAATGGGCAAGCAGTAGCGTCGAAACAACACCAAAAGTTCATCGAAATTGTGACGAAATGGGAAAGTAGTAGCATTGAAATAACACCAAAATTTCATCAAAAGTGCGACGAAATGGGTAAGGAGTTACAACAAAACCTTCGTCGCAGCTATAGCAACTTCGTCGAACCTTTTTGGCGATTCATCGGTGGGTTTCGTCGAAATTGTGACAAAGCAATGAAATTTTTAAAAATAAAAAAATATTCATGGAAATGTACCATCACGGAGACTGACGACTAATCATACATACAAACTGCATATTGGTTTGATGCTTCA
This sequence comes from Sequoia sempervirens, assembly GCA_007258455.2. Lineage (NCBI taxonomy): Eukaryota > Viridiplantae > Streptophyta > Pinopsida > Cupressales > Cupressaceae > Sequoia > Sequoia sempervirens. The sequence goes on along the minus strand of VDFB02196175.1, from coordinate 28,558 downwards.
AACGATGCATTTCTTGTATTTAAAAGTGCATTACCTTATTGAGCTTCTCTTTGTTTCAAGAATAGTTTAATATTCTCTACTTAACATGGCCAACCACGTGACGGTGGAAGCTCATTTGGCCCCTCCCCCCCCTCACATCACTCTCAATTCCCCATACCCAATCATATAACATTAATCATTCATTCATTCATTAATAACATATAACATTCATTCATTCATCCATTAATAACATATAACATTCATTCATCCATTAATAACATATAACATTCATTCATTAACATATAGCATTCATTAATTAACATATTCACATTCATTCATTAACATAGTATATTCATTCTTTCAGTTTTTACATATTATCAAAAATATGGTTGTCATGATATGATTACAATCACTTTTTTTTTGTTTATTTTTTAAAGCTACATAAAGTTGAAGTGGAGTATCGTTTTCTAAATCAATATTTGTCCCCCCTTTAGTTGTTCTACCCTCTGCTTGTGATCTTAATGTACGCCTAGTTGTCTACTCATGATGTGGATGCCGCTGCAAGGGGGTCTGCTGCAATAAGAAAGAAATGTTAAACTGATATGTTTTATTATTGTTGTTATAAGTATTTAATTAATTAAAAGAACATTAGAGTGGTTCTCTTTACCTAATGGGTCCACATCATGTTCCTGAACTTTTGTTATAGACTCATGCTCAACATGTTGAACACCCTCTAAATCCTAATCTACAATTGAAACATGAAAGGTTACATTAATTAATACACCGATTAAAGTTAAATATGTTTAAGAGAACATGAGGGTGGTCCTCTCTACCTAATGGGGCCACATCATGTTCCTGATCTTCTCTAGCCTGATCATGCTCAACACGTTGATCATGCTCTACATGCTCTAAAGTTGAAACACGAAAGGTTACATTAATTAATACACCAATTGCAATTAAATATGTTTAAAAGAACTTTAGAGTGGTCCTCTTTACCTGATGGGGCCACATCATATTTCAAATCTTCTCTAGCTTTGATCATGCTCAACATATTTGATCATACTCTACATGCTCTAAAGTACCGGGATGCACACCATGACCTTCATCTGCAGGTTGTGCTCCACCCTCACTAGGCCGCATTCCAATGTCATATGCAGTATTATCATTGCTTGAATGTTTAAAATAAATAGGCATGTAATTACTTTATGGTGGAAATTAATATTGAATAGATTTCACAAGTATTCAATTTTAAATAAGCTTTATTGAGTTTATTTATACTTGCGGATGCAATGAGATTGTGTTTGCCGGTCAAGACTGTAGCGTTATTGCGGCTCCATAGCCTTGCTAGAAGCAATCTTGAGTCCTCTTTGTAGGAACTTTAGTTGAGCCCTACATTTTTTACGCCAAGATCATGTGAATTTTCTATGGTGTGATAAAACCAAAATTGTTTTCAATTTATTATAATTTTGATGCAATATTTCATTTATTGATACTTACAATTCATGCAGCTAATTTCATATAACCACCAGAGCCAAGTTTGTGTTCCCCGTGCTTTTCTAGTCTTGCCTTTGTTGCCTTCGATGTGTCAGGCAGCCTATGAAAAGTTTGAAATATGTTAGATAATGTAAAAATAAAAGTAATCAGTATATAATTATATTGTTGATAGTATCACGCATGGCATCATTAATCATTTGGGGAAAAATCGACAAACCAAAAGTTCAAGATTTTTTGAAAAAATCGGGAAAAGATCGAGAAAAAATTGGATTTACAAAAAAACACAAAAATTTAAAGAAAAACAGTCAGAAACTACTTTTTTAAAAAAAATTAATGGCACTTCCATAGCATACAAACATTGAGAGCAAATAAAATACAGAGTTCAATCCATGAATTATAGAAAATATATTTTTGTTGGTTATATTCATATTGTTGATTACATTGCACAAACATAGTACTAGCTGC
>VDFB02196175.1:0-26520 GCA_007258455.2 Sequoia sempervirens | reverse complement strand
CTTTTTTTGGTCCTATGTTCCCTCGTTAAAACAACTTATGTCATTGTTTGTCGTCGACCTAGTGATGTCCCCTTATTCCTTTAGGGGAGAGGTCCTAGTAGTCATGCAGGCTAACTTTCTCAACATGTAGCAATTGATTGGAATATCGTAGAACCTTCATTTTTTTTTTGAAATGTAGACTGGTCTCTTATTTGTATCTATAACTAAGGTTTGGAGGTGACTCATCATGCAACTCACCACATTGGAAGATCTTTTGAGAAGTGTCTAAAATTCAACTTTTTAAAGGTTCGACCAAAACTTAATCATGGAACCCCCAATAGTTGAACCAAAAAAATATCATTTGTTGCTTGTAGAATATGATATTTTTATTTCAATTAAAATTAATATACAACCTAAGTGGACCAAATATTTATTGATAACCATAAATGTTTGATATCTCTACCTTTTATATTCAACACATATGGACCAATAGTTGAACACAAAAAACCTATTTGTTGTTATAAAACAACGCATAATTATTTAAAATGCAACTTATATCAAACAAAAATGGACCAATAGTTTAACACTAAAACTTTTTGAAAATCCCTTCACATTTAATGGAAAAATACGTATTGTTATTGTTATCACCTTTTATATTTGTGATAGGAAAACTATTAATATGAAATTATCAATGCTTGTACTGATGGAACTTCAAATTTTGTTCCTAATGTTTCCTCATGCCACATATGCCAGCGGTCTTTCATGGTGTTGGAAAATTTCTTAGGGCTGGGGTTTTAGCTTTGTCTTCATCTTAAACCCTTGTGTTTACCTAATGCCTTGGTCGGGATCTATTTCTCCGTTACCTTTTTTGAAGGGTTTTAAAAACATCTTATGGCCCATCGTTTTGTCTAGGCCTGGTCCCTTTGGTCTTAATATTTTATTTCCTCTATGGGTTTTATTTTGCTAAGTCCTGGTTGGCCCTGTGTTGAATGGTTTTAAAAAAACTTATGTCATTTTCCATCCGCCTAGTAATGTCCCCTTACCCTTTAATGAATGTTTTATTTTTCAGAAGGATGAAATTCGCGCTATCGTCGATCAAAATGCCTTCAAGATCAACGGTTGCCCGCCATCCCGTGATCGGGAATTGTAGGATGGTGATATCACGGGCAGGCAACACATGTCCCATATGGGGGATCAAATTTGCATGATTGTTCATCAACTGTCCTTTGATCTGAGTCGTTCCCTGCCATCCTGCGATGGTGCTTTGGTTGATTGCGAAATCACAGGCGGGTGCCATGTGGACTGTACAAGGTGGGGCCTGAGGAAATTTTTGTGCGATATATTTAAATGTTTCATTGCTTCCAAAGAAAAAAATTTAAAATGAAATATTTGACCGTCGATCAAAATGCCTTCAAGATCAACGGTTGCCCATCATCCCATGATCAGGAATTGTAGGATGGCGATAGCGCTGGTGGGTGACATGCGTCCCATCTAGGGGATCAAATTTGTGCGACTGTTCATCAACTGTCCTTTGATCTGAGTCGTTCCCCACCATCCCGCGATGGTGCTTTGGTTGATTGCGAAATCACGGGTGGGTGCCACGTGGACTATACAAGGTGGGGCCCAAGGAAATTTTTGTGTGACATATTTTAAATGTTTCATTGCTTCCAAAGCAAATCATTTAAAATGAAATATTTGACAAGGCCGGGGGGAAATTCATTAAAAATGAGCAAAAGCAGAGAAATTAGGGAAACTAGTCAAGTCAGGAGCAGGCTACGCAGCATACAAAATGGTATGCCCATCCATGGCTTGTCAGCAGCCTACCTTCCTTGCAGAAAATAACCTAATTCGTAACCCTCACATTTTTTTTTTTTGAGCCCACATACAGTGGTTAAACTTTTATATACGTTTTGTTTAATATATTTTAAAAATATTTTATAAATTATTTATAAAATATTTATAATACAAAATATTTTTTTAATATATTAAACAAATATATATAAACTCTTTAATATTTTTTATTAGTGATTTTAATGGTATATTAAAAAAAATCATATTTTGATAGTTGAATACATTCAAAATATTTCTAATATATTTCTGAAAATTTAAAAATATATTGTTTTAATTTTAAATATATTTTTTCAAATATATATATATATATATATAATTTTAAATATATTATACATACAAAATTACATAATCAATAATAGATAATGAATTTTAGTGGAATATATCTAGGTATGTTAATATGCTTGAAAACTAATTTTAATTAAAACTTTTACTAACATCATTAAAAGGTAGTTTTTAATTATAAAAATTATTAATACAAATTTAATATTTGAAATAGAAAATTTAAAATATTATATTATAATGGTTATATTTACTTATATAGTATTTTGGATAATGAAACAATTTTGATTGATTTAATATTTTCTAAGTTCATTATTGAATTTAAAATCTTATAAATATAATTATATATCTTTTAATCAATAACATAATTTAAAATAATAATCAATATTGAACATCTTAGATTTTAGCATAACTTAAATATTAAAAAAATTAATGTATAAGTTTATAAAATATAATATATATTTTTTAAATAAAGATTTAAGTCATTTGTCAGATTATTGAAGATTTTTTCGAGGAGGACGGCGAGGGTGGGTGTTCCATCTGAGGAGGCTCTGTGTTCGAGGGTCGAACTCCAAATGGCTCTAAGTCATTAAGGAAGTATTTTTCATTTCCGTAAGATCTCCTTCTAGAGCCTGTTTAGGTTTCTTTCAATGTGCTTGTGTTTATTGTTCACAGCAAGAGGAAAACTATGTCTTGCTTTCGAATGTTGTCTCTTTTTTCTGGTAAATCTATAGCAGAGGAACGCCTCCTAGCATGAATCAAGTGCCATCAATGGGTGAGGGCGGGCCAGAGACCGACAAACCCCCTGATGGTCTGCAAAAATCCATAGAAGGCGCGGGGTCAAAAATGGTTAACGGTGCCAAGTCCTTCAAGGATGTTGTTACCGGCAATGAAAGGAGCAATGTGCTTGCGATGACTTCCTTCATCGTGGTCGGCGATGGTAGGGCAGATGGCACTCAAATCTCAGAGCCTGGAGGAGGTAAGGTCTCTTCCAAAAACCCTAGGATAGATTCCTTTATCCCAAATGAGGAAATGGCAAAGGTTCTTGATAATGAGGAGAAAAAACTTAAAAATACTGCAATTTTCTTCGCTGCCTTAGATTGTAATAAAACTCCCTCAAGAAATTTTTTTGACGACTGGCTAATGAATGTCTGGAATAAAAAATTGGGAATTCAACACTCATTTTGTAGATTAATTCAAAAAGGGATTTTTCTGATATTTTTTAGAGATAAAGAAATGCAAAAAAAGGCCACTGACAAGGAATATTGGTCGGTTGGAAATGTTATGTTTCGGGCGGTTACCTGGTCACCGAATGTCTTAAATGAGGAAGTCTTAGCCTTATCTTACCCAAGATGGATAAACATTAAGAATGTTCCCCCTATACTTTGGAGGGTTATCCCGCAACTCCTCTCACATTATGGAAGAACCATTAGGGTTGAGGAAACAAATAACACTCTCCTTCATATGGGCGCTCGTGCCCTATTAGCTATCACCCCTGGTGTGGAAATCCCCGATAAAATTGAACTAGAAACAACAAATGCAATTCTAAACTGTAAGATAGAAATCTTGGGAGGTGCCAACGCATGCTTCCTCTACAAAAAAGAAGGGCATAGAAAGAAAAACTGCCCGATCCTAAGAAATAACCTTGTGGGGAGGGCTAAAGTTAAAGATACTAGCCATAATAAGAAGCCATTCCCTGATGCTAATGAGCTGGGAGTGGGCTCAAACTTGGAATCTGGTCAAGAATCTGAAAACCCTAAACCTAGGGGGGCAGAGATACTTATGGAAACTACTCATGTCCCACCCCAAGATTTGAGGGTGGATAACCCTTCTGATCTGATGTTAGCCGGTGAAGATCAATTGGTGAGCATCAAAATTTCCCCAACTCAAGGGATGCCAAAGACTGAAATTAAAAGCAATGAAGATAGGGAAGATGTAGATTCAAACCCATTAGCGGGTGGGATCAATCCCCCAATCAAAATTGTGCTCGATGACCACCAAAGAAGGGGTGGCCACCTCTCCCTTGGGGGCAAGCTAAGCGCACAAGAAATGGTCATGCAGCAGTTGAGAGAGCAGATAGGAAAAAATAAAAAGATAACGAGGAACCTAAGGGAGCATAGTCGTAATACTAAAGAAAAGCAGGCTCAAACCCTGAAAAAGAATCCAATTCTTACAAAGACCTCTAATATGGAGATTAACCCAAGGAATGATAAGATAAAAAATTGCCAAGGTATAAATTATAAAAGTCTAATGTTGGTCCCTACCCTTGGGGCAGCCTATAAAGATTCTAAAGCTGGTAAAACTTCTTTTACTCCTATTATGGATGGAGATCCCCCCCTTTGCTGATGACAGGACGAGGAGAGGAAACTACCTCCCCTTGTAAGGTCATGAACAAAGAGGGCTTTTCCACCCATAGTAGCAGTAGGATAATTGACATTAAAAGCTCTGAACTGGATAAGAAAAAGGGGGCTAATAAAAATGATAAACAAAAGGGGGCCTTTGACCTCTCAGATTTCAAGCCTTTAAACCAAGACACCCTGCAATTTTTCCAAGACTATTTAAACAGCTTGAATCCAAAAGGGGATGTTGCAACCCCAGCCAATGAGGAAGGCACAATTGGGAAGTGTTGCCAGGGGGGATGTGCTACCACACCCCAACTAGAGGAAGGTGTGAAAGAAGAGGAAGAAGGAGGCAGCCTGGTGAGTAAGATGCTTAAACAAAAAGGAGGGGAAGATGAAAGAAGCAAAAGGAGGATTCAATCCCCTACCAGAAAAGTAAGTTGGGAAAGACAACCCTCCCTAAGTGCTTTGACTCCTTTAGGAGCTCGGATGATGGGCCCCAAACAATGGAATCAGATGACTCTTAATTGCTTGTCTTTGAACATTAGGGGACTGGAGTCCCCATATAGGAAGTATAATGTAAGGAGATTCTTAAACCAAGTGAAGCAAAAGGACATTGTTATGATCCAAGAACTCAAAGCAGTAGGCTTCCAGCTTGAGACAAACCTGAACTTTATCTGGAAAGATTCAATCCATTTTGCTACGAAGCATGAAAAAGGGAAAGGAGGTACTGCAATCCTAGTTACAAATAAGTGGGCCAAATGGGTTAGTAATCAGGGCCTATCTCCTTGTAATAGAGTTGTGTGGATATTGATTGAGAAAGATAACCTTAAATTTGGTATATGCTTAGTGTACGCCTTGAATGACTATAGGCAGAGGTGTATGTGATGGGATTGGCTTAGCAGACTGCAGGAGGTCCCCTAGATTATTGGAGGAGACTTCAATATGATAGAAAGCATTGAGGATAAGGTTGGTGGGAGTGATATGGGCTGGAAAGGCAACGAGAAATTCTTCTGGTTTAAAATGAAAAATAAACTCCAGCTCTTTGACCCCATAGAAGGTCTTAGAAAGGGAAAAAAAAGTATATGGTTCACATGGTGCAACTTCCAAAAGGGAAAGAGAAGAATATATAGCAGACTGGATAGATTCTATGCAAATAAGGAAGAGTTTCAGTTTGACATTGTGGATGAGTCCAATAATAGGGTCAAAGTGACTCCTTGGACCCTCTCAGACCACCACCCAGTCTCGGTAAAAATAACACTGGAAAAAGACCAGCCTGCCACTATGAAAAAAGTGGCAAAATTCTTGCTGAATACAAATCTGTTGGAGGATGAGGATTGTTGTGATGCCATTTTTACAGTTAAAGAGATTTACAAATGGGTGCACAAGGGGCTTTCGTACATTGAAAGATGGAACACCAATGTGGAAGCCTGAAAGAAAATCTTCCAAACAATCAGACAAAAGAAGGCAAAGGATCTAAGGAAAAAAGAGGGCTTACTGCATGAGAACCTCCTAGTGGTTGAAACTGCCCTGCAAGACGAACCCAAAAATACTAGCCTAAATGAGGTGCTAGTTTCTGTGAAAGGGGAGTTGAGGAAAATTCAGTTGTTAAAGGACCAAGGCCTTAAAACTCGGGCAAGGCTAATTTGGGCCTCTCAAGGGGATAGAGGTTCAAAATTCTTCTTTAAATGCCTAAAAAACAAAGAAGCTAAAGAGAAGGTTAATGTGATTTGGCATAATGACAGCCTAAGCAAAGATCCCGAGGTTATCCAAAATAGATTTCTCCAATTCTACAAAGATCTTTTTACCTCAGAAGGAAATATCACGCAAAGTCAAAAGGCGAGAAATGATTGCAGGAAACTAATTCCTCAGAAGCTGTCTAAACAAGATGCTAGGATACTAGATAGGCACCTCTCCCTAGATGAGGTTAAGGCAGCAATCCTGGCACTAAACAATGATAAGGCCCCGAGGGTGGATGGAATCCCCATTGAATTCTATAAAAAGAACATAGATTGGGTGAGTGAGGAACTCCTTAATGTATACATAGAAGCAACTGAGGTGGGCTCTCTAGGCAGTAAAATTAATAAAGGTATTATAAAACTGATCCCTAAAGAGGGAGACAAGGTACTTGTTAAAAATTGGAGACCCATAACTTTGTTGAATGTCTCCTACAAAATTTTTGCAAAGGCTATAGCACTAAGGTTGGCAAGTCTGCTCCCAAAGATAATTAACTGCACACAAACAGGCTTTATCAAAGGGAGATACATCCTCGAGAACCTCCTAACAAGTTGGGAGGCAATGGATTGGGCCAAAATATCTAGGCAAAACATGGGAATTCTCCTTGTGGACTTTGAAAAGGCTTATGATAGGATTGAGTGGCCATTCATAATGATGGTCCTTGAAGCTTTTGGGTTTCCAAAGAAGCTCTGTAGAATGATTGAAACTCTTATGAAAGATGCCAATGCGCAAATAGAGATAAATGGTTGCTTGATGGAGGAGTTTGAGTTGCAAAGATCTATAAGACAAGGTTGCCCCCTAGCCCCTACATTATTTGTGATAGTTGTTGATGCTCTGCACTTTATCCTTAGAGATAACTATTTAACCCCCAAAGTAAATGGCATTATCCTTCCAAATAAAGAGGAGTTAATAAACCTCCAGTTTGTAGACGATACAACCCTTATCGTAAAGTTGGAAGAAGAGAATTTGAGTCATCTCATGGGCAAACTTGAATTCTTGGAAAAGGCTGCTGGTTATAGGACATCAAGATCCAAGTCTATCATGCTTAGTTGGGAGGAAAATCAACCCTCTTGGTTTGAAAGGTTGGGCCTGCAATGGGGGGGGGACCAAATAAAATAGTAAGATACTTGGGGATCCCCTTTGCAGTTAGCTCCAACCTGAGAGACATGTGGGAGTGGGTGAAAGGAAAAATTGAGAAAAAGTTAAACAATTGGAATAGTAGGTACCTTTCGCTGGCAGGAAGGGCACAAGTATGCCAAAAAATCCTAGCCTCTTATAACATTTACTACTCCTCGGTTTGGCTTTTCAATAGCTATCAAGTTGAGGAAATCCAAAAGAAAATCAGACAATTCTTATGGTCTGATGGAAAAGGCAATAAGAAAATGCATGCAATAAAGTGGGAAATTTGTTGTATGGACAAGCAACTAGGGGGCCTAGGACTCAAGAACTTAAAACAACAAGGCTTAGCCCTAGCTACAAAATGGATCTATAAGGCTCTCATAGGTGATGAGCCTTAGAAAGTCCTGGTTAGAAACAATATTAGGCTGGCTACACCTAAAAATTCCAAAACATAGAAGCACCTTCCTCTTTGTGACTTGGTCTTTGGAAAGTTTGTAACAGCCCCTGCTGGATCCAAGGTGTTTAAAAGCTTGTGGAAAGATTGGGAATCCTCTAAAGATAAAATTATTGAGAAGTGTCTAGTTGACATTAATATCAATAAGATCTTCTTGGAAAGATCCATATGGTGGAATGTATTCCACAAGGACAAGCCACTGGCTTTACTGTAGGGATGTTCTGCTAAATCCTAGAATAAAAAAGGTCTGTCTTGATTTGACCAAATCCTGATAAAAGGTAGACTGAAATGTTGGGATACCCTGAGAATTGAGTTTGACTTGCCACAATCTCAGAAAATAACCTTTGAAACCATTAAAAAAAATGTGGTAATCCCCATTGCTAACGTAATTGGTAGGAAAAATAATGTGCATGATCTTGATTGGCTGGAAAATAATAGCATTGCAGGTTTAAAAGCAAAAGAGATCTATGGTCTTTTGAATAACAATTCAGAACTTGCAGAAGGGTTAAATCGAAAGTGGAGGATAAAATTAAATGATGAAGAATGGAAACTCATTTTTAGGCATAATTGGAACAGCACCATGGAGCCCAAGAAGGCAGCATTTAGATGGATGCTTTTGATGCAAAGATTACCAAATGTGGACTCCAACAAGAATCCACTTGTCTGTAATATCTGTAAAAAATCCGATTCTGTAATGCATTTTTTTATTTATTATTTTTTTGCCAAAGAAATATGGAATATCTTTAAAATTGACATGTTAAAAGCTGGGCAAACTAGAGAAGATAGAAAATTAGAAATTATAATGGGAAATTGTAATGGTTTTGGAAAAACTAGTAATTTATTCTGGTTAATTCTATCAACTGAAATATTATGGTTTATCTAGAAGGAAAGGAATAAAGAAATCTATCAGGGTTGTAGAAGAGATCTTACTGAGTTTTATAGAAAAATCACTCTACACTTTGTTTATGTGCAGGTTTCCATCATCACCCAGGTAGCTAAGGAGAAATTTCAAAAACTGTTGGAGGAGGAAAAACAGAAAACAACAACCAGATTCAGCAATGGCTGGAACATAGAAAAACATACAATCCTGTGAGAAGTGGCATCAAAAAGGAAAAGAAAAATAATAGCACTTTTGTTTAATTCTATTTTCTTTTTTCTATTTTTGTAATACTACTTTTGTAATAGTCCAGGACTGCAAAAATGTGTCCATGGTAGAAAGCTAGCAGCTATAATTTGGGCTTAAGAAGTGGCCCTGTATGTAAGCCAACACAATTATAGCCACTGCTGTTTTTTATTCATGTTCTTTCTTTAATCTATATTGAATATAAAAAAAAAAAAAAGATTTAAAGATTATTATATATGTATATTTAAAAATCCATAGAATTATCTTTTAACTATGAAATTAATATGATTAATTTCATTTATAATTTTATGTTATCTTATCTTTTTAACAATTTTTTGGTATCCTACCCCAATCTAAATCCCAACCCTACTATTAACCCCAATCTTAAGCGTAACAATAACCCTAAGTGAACACTTATCCTAATTAAACCTTAACCCAATTTAGCCCAAACCTAACCTTAACCCTAACCCTAATTAAACTCTGGCCACGATAGAAAGCCTTTGCCAAAAGAAGGTAAACACTAATGAAAATGAATTGGTGGTATTGTGGAATATGTGATAAAACTTTCCTGAATGTGATTATAAATATATGCTTCAATGCAAAGTGCAAGACCATACTTCATTCACTTGGATTACAACTTTTTGAAGAAGTGGCGAGAAATTATATGGAGTGTAACAACAAAGAATTGAACATTTTTGAAGCATGAAAAACAAGATGATGTTAATTTTCACACATTATACAAAGGTCCTTTTCTTAAATACATATTTAAACTTCAAGTGAAAAAAGAGACTTATAATGATAGACGAAGTTAAATGCCGCGATCATAAAAACAAAGTTTGATTATTCATCGAGAGCAAAGCTTTATTAGACTCAATTGCAAAGCTATAGGTTTCATAACATTCAAATGCTTGAATGTATATATAGTATTAACAATGTATTTAAACATTTGAAAAAAATGGTGGATATTATATCTAAGTTAGTTAATGCCATTTTGTCATGATATACTTCTTTGATGTTGTCAATACTAAATATAATGATTGATGAACATTTTTGCTTTTAAATTTATTGTTCTTGGTTGATTGTTGTTATAGACAATTTGGTATGATTTCAAATTTCAATGTGTACCCTTATATATGGGAATTGAGATAAACAATGACACAAACAATAATGAAATCAAATTGATTGCTTTCCAAATTCATATTCATGAAAATGTAAGCATTTTTTCAAGTCGATAGGCATCTTGATAAAGATAACTCTTGGCATGTTTTACATATATTATTAATTAATATAGGTATGCTAGTTAATTAAATTATTAACTATATTTTATTTGTATTATATATTGAATTGTTAAAAGATGTAAAAATCTTAATACTAAATATATGGGAAAATGGTTAAAAAATTACATATTTTTCAAAAAATAAAATATATTGTGTAATTTAAAATACAAATTATATAATTCTTATAATATTTATATTATTATTTATTGAATATTTTATAGAATTTAAACTAAAAAATTAGCCTCCCCCTCTTGCTCTACTTCTATCCCCCTCTCTACATATATCTCCCTCTTCCCCCATCTTCTGTCTCTCCTCCCCTCCTCATCTCTCCCTTCTCCCTCCCTCTCTCTACTCTCCCATCTCTCACGATCCTCTTGCTCCTCCCTATACCCCTATATATCTTCATATCTCAACCTATTTGTCCCTTTATCTTCCCATATATCTCTATATCTATGTCTTTCTCTTATCTATCTCTCCCTCTTTCTCTCTCTCTATCTCCCCCCTATTTCTATCGATCCCTCTCCATCTCTATTTGTCTTTCTCTACTTATCTCTCTCTCTCCCCTCTCTCTATATCTCCTTATATCTCTATCTTACCATCTCTCTCTCTCTCTCTATCTATATATATATCCCCCTATCTCTATATATTTATATATATATATATATATATATATATATATATATATATATATATATATATATATATATATATATATATATATATATATATATATCCTCTATCTCCTATCTCTCTATATGTTTATTTTCTCCTCTATCTCTCTCTATATCTCTATGTTTTATCCCTTTTCACTCTCATTCTATATTCATCTCTGCCTCTATCTATTAATTATAAATATTTTAAAATCAATTAAGTGTGTTCAATCTAAAAATTTTAATATTTGACATTACAAATAAATTAAACTAAATTCTAATTTTTAAAATCCATAAAATGTTATTATCTATTTAGTTTTACTAATTATCTAATACAATTAAATTAAATTAAATATTCATTTTATATTAATTAAACAATTATTAATTAGAATTTTAGAATAAATTAGAAATAAGATCTATATAAAATCAATTTTCTATTTTTTACGTGTCCAAATCATTTCATTTTCTATAATTATGCTAAATTCTAGATATCATAATTAAACACAAAACTTTATTCTATTCTAATCCTAACCTAGTTAAACCCTAACCCTTACCCTAATTGAACACTAAATCTAATTATAGTGACACTAAGCATGGTGGATTGTTCTGCCTAACCTAACTAACTCTAACTAAACCCTAGAAGCCTAGCTCTAATCAAGCCTAACCCAAACTGCTTGGGTGATTCATAGTAGCCCTAACCCCAACCCTAATTGAACTTTAAAACTAGCAGCAATTAAGTATTAACCCTAATTGAACATTTATTGAACACTAGTCCTAATTGTACCATAACCCTAACTTTGAACTACAGTTGAACTCTAATCCTAACCCTAACACTAATTCTTATCCTAATTTAACCTTAACCCCAACCCTAACCTTAAACTTGACCCTATTTGAACTCTTATTGAATTCATAACCTTAATTAAGCCCCAACCTCATCCTCAATCCTAACCCAAATTGAACATTCATTGAACCCTAAACCTAACCCTAAGTGAACACTAATCCTAATTGAACTCTAACTTTTTTAGTTGAAAATATTAAAGTGCCTTAGATTTTCCCATTCATCGTCATTTATCATTCAATTCCTAATAGAACTCCAAAAAATTATACTTTTATAATGTTTTAATACACACCTAATATTAAGGGTTTAGAGTTTAAGGGTTAGGGTTTAGGGTTAGGGGAGAGAGATAGAGGGAGTGAGTGAGTGACCCATTTACATATTATTCTTGTATTCTTCGTCAGTTAAATATTTAGTTACCCATTTACCGTTAGTAGAAATGACCCAAGAATTTAATAGAATGGACTACTCATATAATACCTTGCATTATGGAGCTCTATTCTCTGATATATTACTACTTTTCAAATCCTTTGTAAATAATTGTAAACTTATGACTCCATTTAAGCATTTAATTGATTTTCTTGAATCAAAGCAAAAACATAGACACACAATTGAACAAATTCTCAAAAGAAGAATGACAACATCATTAACATTTCATTCAAAATTCACTCAAATCCACATAAGGAGAGAAAATATATTAGAATTATACATGTATTCATGCTTATAAGTCATATTTGCATACAATTTAAGATAATTTGCATATATTCATCCAAAACTCAAAATAGCCTATCTATTCTATTTAAGTCCGCTTGGGTTTAACAGCCAATGGCACCACAGATATCACTTCCTCTTCAGAGGATAGATATCTTTCTACCCATATATTCAATTCAAAACCTAGCTAGAGCTTTCATCAGTTCTCTCCCTACAAATGAGCCTTGAATTCCCTTTTATATGACAAGGGAGCAACAAGCTTCGGGCTCAAATGTAATTTCACCACAAATTTTCATTTGAACAAAATCTCCATTGCATTTGACTTTCATTTCAAAAATTCCCTCATGTTGAATATGCAAAACATAGTGGCGCACGAACTGGGGAAAGATAAAAGAAAAGGGAACACAAATTGTCATCAAAATCCCCTTGTCGCTATCCACGCAAAAAAACCAGGCAACCAAATTGCCACAAAGGCACCACAACAACTTCTTATTTACCTGCCACCCTGCCCTTACCAACACTCAGACCCTGGTATACACGCCCACTTCTAGTTGTTGCCCAATACGGTAGATCCTTAGCCTCCTCTTCTTTCTTGTCCTTGCCCAATACAGTTCTAGTTCGTCCGCTTGAGGTTTTAACAGCCAATGGCACCACATATATCACTTCCTCATTAAAGGGAAAACCATGATTGAAGCGAGCTAAATACCAACAGTAGTCAGAGTCGGTCTCGGTTACATCATCAGAAGTGTTGCTCGTAAGGTCAATGGGCGAATGTTGGCATCCAGAGGAGCCATGTCTATACCTTATTTTCCTACCGACACTAGTAATAGAGCACACCGACCGCTTGCCTTTTTCATCTACCAATTGAGCAGCAAAATCCTGGAATTGCAACCTTCTACTGCATCTAGTGGGCACAAGCTTGGGCTTGTCAACCAAATCACCTTCCTGAATAGCAGGACCGAACTTTTGTGAGCTCAAACGAACAGACCTCCTTACTGACTTACTCATTTTCTCTTATCAAACAAGCACTCAAACTTGATTAGACTCATCCCACAAAGTTCTCTAACTGCTACAAGAATGACACTATTAGTAGTTAATTCCTCTTGTATTTATTGTGCGAGGTAATGGCAACCTTCATCAATGCTTAGTAAAAATGCATGTGCAAACATGGAAATTTGGTGGCGTATGTACTGTCACCGTTTAACTAGAGCTGCATGAGAATCCACAAATCACCCTTCATGATTTCCAACAACATCTTCACACATATTAAGATCGACGTGACTACACAAGCAAAGAATAATTCAATAATGCTTCACCATTTATACAATAAAATGACCACCATGTGTCGTTTTCCAACTTCGAATACTACCCGCTGATCTCCTGGAGAGTTGGAAGATCAAACGATTTATCTCGGGCTAACTCGGTTTGACATCCAACAAAGCATCATTCACCTTCCTCGTGACCAATAACATTAATCCATACAGGCACACATCTGCCTTTTGCTGACCTCGTGCCAAATAACAGGGCGACACCTTAGGTCTACGAGTTGGCGGGGTACGATCGAGATCTTCTCCCATATCTTTGAATCTGAAAAACCTACACATTACACAGTTAGTATTTAATGAAAGGCTTTGTCTAAGTTGTCGGAGACATGACCACTAGGGTTAATGGCTTAGGCTTACATCACCAAATTAAAATTAAAACCCAACTTTGATTTTAATACTTTATTTCCTCCGCAAGGTTTTATTTCCTAAGTCTCAGTTGGCCCCGTGTTTCATCTTTTAAAAAACAACTTATGTTGTTGTTTGTCATTCGCCTAGTAATGCCCACTTATCCTTTTAATGAATGTTTTATTTTGCAAGGGTTGATTTAGTGATGTCGTTGATCTATTTCCTGCAGATATCAACGGTGCCTGCCATCCTATGATCGGGAATTAAAAGATCGTGAAATCACGGGCGGGCGCCACGTGTCCTATTCAGGGGATCAAATTTGCACTATCACTGACCAATTTCCATTTGATTTGAGTCATTCCCCGCCATCCCGCAATGGTGCTTGGGTTGATTGCAAAATCACGAGTGGGCGCCACGTGTCTCATCCGATGAAGCCTAAAGAGTAAAGGAAACACTAGCCGGCTTTAAATGTATTAAGGGGTGGATTACTAAAGTGTTCTTAAGACGCACATGTTCTAAATCGATGGATATGTTATAATCTCACTGGAAAATCTGCTTGAAGGTTAACGACATGGCTGGCGACTGTGTTAAAGGAACAAGATCATTCATGCTCAGGATCAACAGTTGCCCACCATCGCGTAATCAGAAGTTTCAGGATTATGATATAGCGGGCAACCGCCACGTGGACTTCCTTCATAGTGTATGGTAAGGTGGGCCCCTTATCATCATGTTGGCAATTATGTCAACTTGTTTTGAAGGTGGTCGTTGATGATTTGATCAAGCTGAAGAATCAACGGCTCAAATTTAAATTTGCATCAAATATGGTTGGAGCAGTTCGTGCAGCATGAAATTGAGCTTTAATGGCAGATGAGACACTTGCCAACGTAATTTGATCGACAAAAAAATCAATTTTCCTACTTGGTTTGTATGACAAAGCATTCAACTATTTCACAAAGCAGTTTCAAAGCCAAAAGTAGAATTGTGAGTTTTTGCAGCCAGAATTTGGGAGTTCTGCGAACAAAGTCGTGAGTTTATTTTTTGTGCCTCCTGGTCATTTTGCATTTGAATTTGGGAAAGGATTAGCTAGATGTGTTGTGAGCTTGTTGATGAATGTGTTAGGGCTATAGTTTAATTATAGTTGTGAGAAATTCCAGTGTTTTGTCCTGTAATTTTCTATCTCTGGTTAGTCCTAGCTATCTAAATTATAACGTTGTAAAGAAGCCCTAGTTTGTCTGAGATGGCACCACCCAAGCAACATTCTGGCCAGACTAAATATTTGAAACGAAACCTATATGATGATTTCTTGGATCAATTCCCCTTATCAACGAATGATAGGAGGAAGGGATTGGTCCTAATGCAAGGGAAAATCCTGGGGGAAGGGTTAGTGTATAATTTCTCCAACATTGTCGATGCTAGGGTTCCCCTCATTGGCTTGGAATTGTTCAGATTGTGGTACGGACAGAGGAATTTTCCTCACCCTTTTTCAAATGGATGGATGTATGATATGGGGAAGCTGGTGGCACCAAATGTATTTCCTGATGTAGACTTGTTTAGGACAGTGGCTGCAAGATATGACCCTGTTACATGGATAATCAGGGACAGTGATGGAAAGGTTCTATTGAACATTAGTAGAGAAGAGGTCCAACATATTTTTGAATTGAGTGAACTGAGCGAAGACTTGGTTCCTATCAACCTTGAGGAAATGAAGCAGGAATATGCAAAGCTGAAATCTTTTTTTAGAGCAAGGTTGCTTCCACCTCATCTGGCTAAGGCAGGAGGTTCAAAATTTCATATCAGCCCTAGTGACCAGGAACCTTTCAAATTAAATTGTTTTGCAAACCATTTCCTAGCCACTTTCTATTATTTATGTCATATTTTGGGTTTCAATCCTGGTACGGTAATGCCCATTGCTTATATGTTCATGGGGGTGCAAATACAACACCCTAACTTCTCTGTGACCTATGACTTCGCTTCTTTCTTGGCTGAGAGGATGCATGAAGGGTTGTTAAAGTTGCAAAACAATGATACCGACACTCAATTCTTTTGGTATTCTATGCTAATGCATATGTTTTTGTTTAAGAATACTGAATTTTTCTCTGAGAGGATGAAATTAAGGCAATCAGTTAATGGAGAAAGATTTTCAATACAAATATGGGCTACCGATTTATCTTGTAATAAGGAAAGCACTAGTTATGTGCAATTTGATCATTGTTTTTCTTTTAGATTAAGGGCTAGATTAATGGTGAATATACCTAGGATCCCTGAGGAATTACATGATTTCCTCAAGCTAAAGGAGAGGAAGCCAGAATTGAAGGTTTACCATAACTGGGGTGACATTATCCCATACCCAGTCAGCACTGTCTTGAGAGTATATGGTTTTCAGGGATCCTCTCATATACTTCCATACAATGTGCAACCAATAGTGGGATTTTCAGAAGTTATGTGGCAGATAGGTTGTATTTATGAGGACAACCTCACTGGAAGGGGTAAGGGAACATTTTTCCCAGATTATACAATGGTGTCTGATTTTGTATTTTCAAAGGGAGGGTGGACGCATTTTGATAATTTTTTTAATGATTACCATTTGAGGTGTGGACCAAAGCGGCAGCATGATCCTGAGGGTTTCTTTGCTCTTTTCAGACAAAGAATAAAAGTTGGAAAATTTGTGCCTGAGTTCAATTTCCCTAAAGACTTGATTAGAAATGAATTTGATTTGAATAAAAAAGAGTTGAACAAGGATAAATGGATAGCTTATGGTAAGCTACTAGATGTTGTACATAAAATGGATCTGAAAAATGATCCACTGTTGGAGTTCAGCCCCCACCATAAGAAAATTGATTTTCTGATGGGAAACTTCAAGGAAATTATGGGCACATTGAGGACAAAAAAGGTAAATTTAGAATTGAGTCTGGGTGTACAAGAGCAAGGTGCCAGAACAATTGAAACAAGGCCAGTATACCAGCCTACAGAAAGGTGGCCTATTTACAGGAGGAAAAAGGATAGTATCAGTTATGAAGAAGAAGTGGACAGAAAAGGAAAATAGATTATGAAAGTGCCTCCACAACCAAGTCCAAAATTCAAAGTGCCTGGGGCAATCAAAATTATTGATTTAGAATCATCACTGAAAGACAATCCCTCATCACCACCATCTGAGCCAAGCTCTAAGAGGAAAAAAATTGATCAACCACAGAAGGATCTGATGGATGAGATTATTGTTATTGATCAAGACATGGAAGTTGGTATGCCTTCCCCTCCTAAGCCAGTTGAATTAGTTTTTTCTGATTTAGAAATGAAAGGTAAAAGTGTACAAGATGCAAGAATGGAGGCATGCAAGGAGTTTCTATATGACAATACATTTGTAAAAACTCTTGTATTCTTACAATTGGTATGGAGGATGAAGTTTGAAGAGTATCAAGATAAATGTACGCAGAGAAGAGAACTAAGGCCTGATAGGTCAGACTAGGAGAATGACGAGGAGGTAAAAGTTGAATTAATGGAAGAATTCAAGAACATCACTCCAGAAGAATGAAGAAAACTGGTGAGTCAGGCTGGTGTATTAATTCTGCCTGAATGAGACATTGTAGATGCAGTAGCCTTTAATGCTATTATGAAGTCTAAGAATCCCTTTCAAGACTCTGAAGAAGAGGTCAAGGCAGCATTGCAAAACTCTGCTTTCAGTGAGGAATATGAAACTCTAGCAATTTGGGCATTGGCCCCACAAGGGAGAAAACTAGATGTTTCTGATATTAATCCAAATTTTAAGAGAGGATTGATAATAAAGAGATCTTCAGAGACCTCAACCACTGAGGCCACTAATTTGACTGTGAATGTGGCCAAATTGGCCCAAAAGACTGCTGAAAAGGAGGAAGCTGAAAGGAAGAGCTTAATGGAAAAATATAACCTTTTGATTGAGGAGTACAGCAAGATGCAGCAAAAAAATGTTGAGTACAAACTGAAGTGGAGAGGTTTAGGTATAAGCAAATTGGGGAGACATCAAGTGTTCCACGAACCAGTACATTACCTTCCATAGCAGGGTCAATGCCTTCTGCTTCTCCTATTGTTTCCACACCAAGATCTCCTAGTCATAATATTATCCTCACCCTTTCTTTAGAGGAAGTTGAAGAAGAAACAAAGTGCTCTGTCGATCCTACAAAGAAGCAGCTCTTGCAAAAAATTGATGAATTGTAGGCATCATTAAACAAAAGTGAGGAGGGATCTCTCTTAGAGAAAAAGAAAATTGTTACTACTGTTTTGAGGCATTTAAATGAAAAGGTTGGTAGAAAATTGCTATCTATACATTCTTTATATTCTTTGTTGTTAGCATCAATAAAGAATATTGATAGGGATCAGAAAGTAACGATACCAATAATTGAAAATTGGATCTCTAGGGCCAGTGATATGGATATCATGTATAAGGCCTCAAGGTTTGATATAAATAATAGGCCCCAATCATTAAATCCTACTCATGTGTTAGTAAAATCATTGCAAGGTTTTCAGACCTTACCAGATGACTTGAGTAGGAAGATTAGGGAGCTGGTGAAGAATTTCAATGATTGGGGTAACACATTGTTACCTAATATAATTGATGAGCAGGGGAAAATCAGGTCATTTCAACAATGGCAGGCTCAAGCAAGTGAGGCCATCAATGATCAAATCAATTCAATTTGTGATGAGTCAGACTATGATTTTTTGGTGAGTTGTATGGAAAAAATCATTAGTACCAGCTCATTTTTAGAATCTTTTGAAAGGGATGCGAATCAGGTAGCGATAAAATACACACCTTATAATACCAAGGTGGATGAGGTAATTAATTTTGACTGGCTGACTAATGATGAGTACCAGAATTGGGTAACTAAATATTTGAATGAGGAGGAGTAAAAGGAGTGAACTTCTAATAGGTGGCAGATCAGATGTTGCGGTTGCAACGGTTCTAGTTTTGTGTTGACAGCTTTCTCGGTGCGGTTTTCTTGTGGTTTTTTGCATCAACGTTCCTCAGCTGATATGATGAACAAGAATATTTTTCAAGGTGGTGGCTATTGTAACAAATTTTGGAATATCACTAGGTGCTCCAATTGTTGGTGGCAGGTGTGCTTTACGGTAGATGCTTGTTTGCTCCTTCATTTTCTATAAGAATTTCAAGGCGAAGTACGGGTTAGCAATTTAGATAATTTTATGAGTCTAGGTGAAGTTGAGCCGAATTGTAAAGTCGATGGTTTAGAAATGCAATTTAGGTTTTGAGTCATTATGTAGCGAGGTTTTGAGTTCATAGAGATTTAATGTTGTATAACAATACTAGCATTTGAGTTGAAATGAAAATTCGAGCTCATGTCTCTCCATTGTACATGCATATTTGAACTTTGAATGAAATAACTAAGGGTTGTTTTATCCATCTCACTGTTGTGGTGTGTATGATTCTATTTTAGCTTTAATTCAAGGAATTAATCAAAATGCTTGAATGGGATTATAGGCGGATATGTGTTGTATAAGGATTTGATAAGTAGTCATGGGTTAGAATGCATACTGATGAAATTGTAATGCAATATTAGTCAGGGATCTTATATGTGATGTATTAAATGCATTTATAAACCTCTAGATGCTTATGAATTTGACTCTTGATGGATATATGGTGATCTAAGTTGTAATTATTAGTGTAGTTTAGTATTTGTTTGTCTTTTCCTAGAGCTTGCTACAAATTGCAAATCATTGACTATCTTATACAATGGATTGTGTTTAGTTATCTCACACTCTAGATAGTTGATATTGTCTATGAACAACCAATTCTAGTTGATATTATCTTATCGTGTTGAGCTATTAAGTGAGATCATCTGCTATTGTTAATGTTGTTTGTAATAATGGTGCAGAGGTTGTAAAAACATTAAGGGATCACCCTCCCAGGTCTTGCAGAGCCCGAAGTGTAGGAGGCTTTTAAAGTCCTCGTCGGTTGGTCTAGGTCCTTTGAGCTACCTTCGATTGGAATTGGCAATTCCATAGGTAGATTAGAAGACAAACCTAGTTACATTGTAAAAGGAACCAACATACCGTCAACCACTGAACAACCACCTCTACAATTGACTTTTAAATGCTTTTGATCACATGAGAACACTTAAAACACACTAATTTCAAGGTTGTTAACATCCCTATTGAATTTTTTTTATTTTTTTACCTTTCAAACATTAAAAGTACATCATTAAATTAATTATGTAATGGCATAAAAATTAAAAACATCATGAATTAATTATGTAACCACATAAGTCAAATATAATTCTATCAAGAAATTAATATCAAATAGATAATATAATCGCATAACTTATACATTTCAATGTCATTGATCTTCTTCTTCATCAAACTCTTTGTCTGTATCAACCGATTCAGATTCAACATTGTAAGGATTGGTCATATCATCATCATTGTCATTGATATTAGTTTCGATAATGTCATCATCCACACGAATATCATCTTCATGAACATTAACTCCTACATCATCGTGATCTAGTTCCTCCTATTCGACGTCTTCGTTAGGGACATCATCATCTAACCATTGATCTCGATCATCATCTACATCATCTTCTAGTTCTTCGGTATCTTCTTCTTCCACCACAGTATATTTTATCGGCCTTCCTCTTGGATCATGTCTAACAACAAATGATCAACTCGGTTTACTTGGAACCTCTAAGTAAAATACCTGCTCACATTGGCTTGGAAGAACATAGGGCTCATTTCCAGCTCGCTCGATCAACCTTGTATTAACCATGGTAAATCGATTATCATGTTCAATAATAGTTCTCTCAGGATCATTTCCTTTCAATTGTAGCATGTACCATAGGACGATGAACAAAATTAATCTGAAGGACTTAAAGTCACACTTAAATATATCATCCAAAATCCCATAGTATTGATTTTCTGAGACTTTTGGATGTATGTCACTTCTAGATGACGCATTAGTTGTTGGTATGTGGCGACTAATCATGCTATATTGTATAGCCCATGGTATACTGTACACCCTGGCCCCCCGTCCTTGCTGGGGTCTGGGGCCGGGCTGGGCCTCGGGTGGGGGTTTGGGGGCGTAGCCCCCGAGAAAAAAAATTTTGCCATTTTTTTCGCGTTGTCAACGAAAAAAGGAAAAATCTCTGAAAAAGAAAGAAAACCGACTTTGTAAAACCCTAATTATGGAAGCTTCTAAAAGCTTGTTAAAAGGGGTTGGGATGGGGGTTATAGTATGAAGAAAAATGCGATTATTTGCAAGATTGTAATAGGTTTTGCACTGGATAATAAAAGTATTGGATGGATGCGGTTTGGTGGATGTAGCCCAAATTGGGTGAACCACGTTAAATTCTCTGTGTTATGATTTATTCTGTGTATGTTTTAGTTTCTCTGTTTATTATTTAAATCTGCATTTAATTGTTAGATATCTGTCATCTCTAACCCTAACATTAGTCACCTAAAAGACTGCAGTTATACCAGAATCACCAGTTTTTTAATGTCATCCAACATTTTGATTCAAAATTTACGACCATTGCACCACATAGTCTTGTGGTGTTTCACTTGCAATATGTCAAACATGTAAAAATTATTGCAATATCGTCAGTTGATAAACATATTTATTCTTGGTCGAATGTATGCAAAGAAAATAATCTCAACATATATATACATCAATATACTTGAAAATAATTAAATAATATGGGTGATTAATATATTTATACGTACCTTCTTATCTCTTAAACCATATGTTAAATCAATTTTCCTTTGTGTAACATTGGAATCTCCATTACGATGAACTTCTTTAACCAATGAAGCCACACCTTCCCATGTTAATGCGCAACCAAATTGTTGACATCGTTCAATCCATACTGTCATCCAATCAAGATTGTTGGCGACGTACAAATCTAGTGCATCCCACTCTCGACCAACTGTACCAAAAAATTTGAAATTCACAAACGACGTATAATTAGTTGAATACCACAGTATACGACCTTAATTTATAATTGATGTATATTAAAGATTAAAAATTAAATAAGTACAATATACATAAAAACCATATGTAAAATGTATTCCAATTAATCTCCATGACCATCTTATAATTACCTCTCACTTTCCTCAATCTACTTTTCCCCAACAAGTACTCCCCTTCGAATTTGTTAATGGAGTTGGGATCCCAAATGCGATTTAGATGGATCTTTGTTGCAAACTTAGGAAGATATTCACTAATGTACACCATGGTCTGGTATACCATATATCCCTCTACCATAGAACCCTCAAGATGTGCTCTTTGTCTAACCAAAGCCTTCAAAAACTTCAAGTGCCTCTCAACCATCCACATTGACCTTGTGTGTACAGGTCCACATAATTCAATCTCCTCAACTTGGTGTATGAGGTAGTGTTCTTGTGCATTGAAAATGTTGAAGGTAGACACTTTTTCATTCACACATTAGACAAGAATTTTCTCTTCTAAAATTTATATCTTCTTTATGGATTTCTTTAGATGATAGTCATCTACAAAGTGATTCAAGGCACAAATATATTAAATTTAACAAAATATCTGATATATTACATAACAAGTAAAATAAATAGCAATTATAAGAATGTATACAATGGTGAAAAATTTAGCTTCACTTACCTCACTGTATATTTTCAAGATCATATATAACTTTCTTGACATTGTTGTCAAAGTTGTCTGGGAGAGATAGGGTAGAACATCTTTTAGCTGAATTATAAAATAATTTTTTTCAATATTTTTCAAAAGTAGTAAACATATTTCTTAGAAATTATGCATATACAAGTGTATATAATATACCAAAGAATAATTACATAATGAAGGTATGTCAATCATGTGTTTTCATCCACGACCCAAATTCACCTTTCTTTGTTATTATATTGTTTATGTTTGCAACAAATCCTGTGGGAAATCGAATTTTTTGTATGACTTCTTTTATAGCATTGCTTTGCTGCTCTGTTAATAACCAAGGAAGGGAACTTATATTAATTTAGTCTCCATTGCTATTTAATTGAATGACATTTTTCATTGCACGATTGGCTTCCTGAATGTTAGTACAAATTTTGACAATTTTTTCTTTGTCATGCCTTCCATCCAATATTTTTCATAATGTTTATGTTATATTATTTCCAATATGCATTGTATCAAACAAATGCACAATTTGTAGCTGCTCATAGTAGGGCAACCTACTAAATTGTCACTTTGAGATAACTTTTCAGTCCCTGTGGAAGCTGACCATTAATGCCTTGACAACCTTCATGAAGCATATAAGTTAAACAAATTAACAGCGACAATCATTGTCAATTACAACATGAGTAAACACAACACAATATAAAAATATAAATTCAAAACATATCATATATGATAGATAAACAATTTGATCAGATGTATAACCTTGACGATTGATTCTATTATATTCCAACTTCCATAGGTGAGGTGACATTCTTCGTGGTTTTGATGTAGTCTCCTCTTTCCCATTGAAAAGATGTTTTTCAGTAGTTCGATACTTATGATTTCTATGGAGGAAGTGCCACTCATCAAACACCTGCTTTTCTAAACTTGTTGAATGGCGAGATTTCATCTTTAGACCACAAATTGGACATGCAAATTTTCCCTTTGTTTGAAGACACACCAAGATGATATATAGTGGATTAAATATGTCATTTTTAATTATATATAATGAATAGATTATTTTAAAACATGCATGATATCTACTTCGCCAATTAAATATTGTTAAAGTCTTGATCGAATGTTATAATATACCACAAAATGTGTTATACAGGGCATCATGAATTGTCCATACAAAGAAGAAACTGTTGCATGGAATTGAAATTGTCTTTGTCCTATTGGTCTAAAAACATCATACATAGTGGCGCCATTCCATAACTTTAGTAGCTCGTTGATAAGAGGTAAGAATATATACATTCCTTAATACTTTAACTTGGTGCTTACCTAGTTGAATAAACATAAACATTACATAGTATTATAGCATTTCTGTATATATAAATTAATGTGCATGACTAGTGAATGAAAAAAATATAAGTCATTATGAAACAAATAAGACAAATGAGATACTACTACATTAAAGAAAATTGATGTAAACAAATACTTGGAACAATCATTGACAACATTATGTGCTCCCTCTTTATTGACATCCATGGAGGAATGTTATTGTTGATAACAAAAACAGGTCACACTGAGTAAATAGATCTTAGCTCTCCAAATGGATTGACACTGTCCGCTCCCAATGAAATCCTAAGATTACGAGGTTCTTCTTTAAAGCGTGGCCATTTTTCCTCCATGTCCCTAAATGCAGAACCATCTGCAAACATTCGAAGAATGTCATCTCCACTTCTATTACGTGCATAGTAATCCATAAATTGCGTTAAGCTTTCACACCTAAATAATCGTTGCATACGTGGAATAATGGGAATATAATGAAGAACCTTGTGAGACACCTTTTTTGTTAGTTGTTCTATTTGATATCTACTGATATGACATTCTGGGCATTCTGTTGCAAATTCATGTTGTTTATGATATATAATATGATAATTGGGACATGCATCTATTGCTTGATACTCCATTCCAATATTTTTCATAATGGCACATAAGTCTTGGTATGAGCGAGGTAAAATATTTGATGGTGGTAACAAAAATTCACCAATCAATCTACAACAAAAAAAATTTGTTTATATAAAAAATATTAATGGTATATATTTCATCATTTATTTACTAGTGATGAACTAACAACAATTAAAATAGATGAAAAAAGATGACATATATGACATACCTTAACATCTGTGAGATTGTTATGTTTGATAAACCATTCATAACCTTCAAGTTCAACAACAACAATACAGCAGAGAGAAGAGTTGTTTCAGAGCCTTCATAAAGGGGCTTATATGCCTTCTCAAGTACAGGTAAATCATGAACATCATCAAAGTCATCTTGATCATCGTGATTAGCTCTGCCACTAAATGTGTCATGGATTTATGTATTCATACCATCATCTTCAACTGTGTTTTCTAGCGCATGATCATCTTCTTCCATAGGATCATTAATTTCATCTTCGATATTCACAGCTCCATGTTCGTCTGCTTGCAAAACCACATTCTTCGGGCCATGATAATCCATATCATCTGTCGTAGGGCACCCCACCTTTATAATAATGATTGACACAAATAAACCATGATCATGATCAAGTGATTATATATATATATATATATATATATATAATGTTAAAACGATATAAACATTTACAAATTCAATCAATATAAACACATATAATGAACAACTTACCAATGGATGATAATCATGCCCCCTTCAACCTAACATTGTTGTCTACAATGTTTCTCAGCTGTTGTGATTAAAAGTTGTCTTGTCTTTAAGCCCTTGCAATTATTGCAAGGAAAATAACATTTCCCATCACCCTTTTCTTTTCAATCTAGCCCAAAATCTATCAAGTGTCTCTTCATTTTGTTCTGGACTAATATTATCTGACATGATTTTTCTTTACCAAGCTTGACTATTTCGATCTTCAAAAAATATCAAACTCGCACTCCAATAATTTTTATTCATAGACATGTAACATAATCTAATAAGTCTGATATTTTACACCAAAAAAATTTGGCATGCAACCACCCTTGCAAAAGAGAAGATAGTTTGAAGTTAATGACCCCAAAAAACACTTTAAAATGCTAATTCCAAAACTTATTAAATTTTGATTTTACTTTGATTTCCAATCATTAAGACTCCTAAAATCAGAATATTGAACTTGATCACAAACTTCCTACAACAATGGAGGTAGCGAGCTAGTAAGAGCAGCGTGATCCATTCCTATGAGCAACAACAAGTCAATTATCATTGCTAATGTCAATACGACAATCCTTTAGGTTAAAGATGCAATGTGTCACTTATGACTACTTTATCCCTAGGGCCCTCAGCATTGAGAGAGCCCTAATAAAAAACAATAGAAGCATTGGTAAGAGTATGATTAAGGTACAAACCCTAGGCCTCCGTAGAAACATAAACAATAACTATAGCGGATTAGTGAGGTTGCAATACCAGAAAGATTGAGACATTGTAGGTAATAACAAAATCTTGCAATCTAAAGATTGTAGCCAATAACAAGCAAACCATGTAGCTTAGTGACATTTGTAAATGCAATCTACTTTAAGAAGAATGATAAATCACTTGAGATGTGATACCAAAAAAGAGGCCAAAAGCAGTTGACAAGATAATAAAGCTCAAACCTTGCATAGTAAAGTGGAGATTTTAACAGTGAGTTTCCTTACCCCCTTGCTGACTTTAAGGGTTTTTCAAATACTTTTGTAGTGTTAGACAAGGCAAATGCAATCAAGGAATGACTGTCCAAATGAAGTAATAGTGGTAATCATAGGTTCAATGTTTCTTCTTAGCCATTAATATTGTATAATAGAGGTAGTGGATTGCATGTTTGAGCAGTGTTTTGAGACTCACCAAAGATGGGAGAATAGTGAATAATAC
>VDFB02196174.1:0-10258 GCA_007258455.2 Sequoia sempervirens | reverse complement strand
TAATTAATTCGATTCGCACAATCATACATCATAATTAAAATCAAATTTTAAATCAATCATTTTATAATAAAACATTTATTTATTTCTTTACCCCATTACAGAAAATTAACATCTTAATTAACCTATATTTAAATATAAATATATATTTAATATGTATATAAAAATATATAACTAATGTATATATAATTATATTTATATTTAAATATATAAATATTATTTAAATATAAAAGAATTATAAACTACTATTTACATCCCAACTCAACATATAATCAAAATTATTTAATATATATATATATATAATATAAATGATATATTATATAAATATATTTAAATAATAAAATAACTAAAACAAATATTACACATAATATATATATGAAAAAAAAAAAACAAAACAAAAGTGAAATTTCCCATCCGCGAACCCTAACCCTAAGGTAGGGCACGGGCCCTGTGGGAGGTTGCCACGCAGCCCTCCCCACAGGGGGCGTTGTGTAGGCAGCGCCGCTGTCTGTGAAGGCAGCAGCGCTGCCTCCACAGTCGCCTCCCTATGGGGGCGGCTGTGGGGCAGGCCCCTTCCCCACCCAACAATTTTTTAATATTAAATTTTCATATAAAAAAACGCAATAAAACAAAATGCGAAAACGCGTTTCCCCTGCGTGCGACCTCCCAGAATTCACACAGGGTAAAACACAAAATTCCATACAAGTAAATATATATATAATATACATATATATATCAAATATATATGTATATATATATGTGTTATATATATGAATTTCTCCTTTTATAGACAAATTGTGCAATATTTTTACAGAACAAAATTCACAGTAGAGATATTTAAACACATATTCTCAAGCTTTCAACTTTAAACAGAGGTTTTGCAAGATCTTGTGTTTTTCTTGTATTTTCTATGGTTAGACTTTGTTCTTTTGTTTTCCATTCACCCATGATTTCAAGAGGATTCAGATTGGTTTTCTACACTTCCATTCAAATTGAAACAAAGATTTAAAACTTCAACACAAAAACTAGAATAAAAGCTGAACCAAGGAATCTGAAGAACAAATTGAGGGATCCTTTGATGCTTTCATTCCTTGCCAAACTTCCCCCCAAGATCTTCATCTTTCAACCAAGAATCCATCCAAAAATCCAAAAGCCCTCTTTTGCAACCAATTTTCCCATAAGAAAATTGAAAGAAAAACCCTAAATGAAAATATATTCTTTTTCCAAATTTTCCAAATTCAAATTCAAATCCACTTCAAATTAAATTTCAAATTCACATTCAAATTCAATTCAAATTAAATTGCAAATTCAAATTCAAATCCAAATTTAATTCAAATTCCAATTTCAATTTCAAATTCTAATTAAATTCAAATTCAATTGCAACATCAAATTCAAATTCAAAAACAAATATCTTTTACCAAAAAAGTCAACTATTTCCAAAAATATCTTTTCTACCCCAAAGTCATTGCATTGAAAATATTTGGAATTTTAAATAACTTAAACAATTTTCAATTTTCTAAATAGAATTCAACATATTTTAAAACCTTCTTTTCACACAAACTAATTTAAATCTTTTAACACTTTTAACTCAAGGAATAACTTAATCAATTCCACAATTAATTTAATTAATCAATAAAATAAATCTAATCCAGTATTAGATTATTTTATTAACTAAATTAAATTAATTAATAAAATAACATTCCTAGCATTATAATCAAAAGCATTTAATTAGCAGTTAAGCAACATAAGCCATTTAACTTGAATTTAAATAAGAACACGGAGACAAGGCAACATAACAACCAACCCGACTACAACCCGACGACACACTGAGACTAGGGTAGTGGCTTGACACAGAAAAAACCTAGCTACTATCTCCCAATCGATTTCCATTGAACAAGGGACACGCTCAGACCTGCGGAACTAGGTGGAGTCGATGTCCTGTACCTGCATCCTGCAAACAACACGAGTGTCGAACATGCATATAACATAATAAAACACACCGTGAAGAGGAAATCGCGGAATCGCAGGTCGCTCGCATGCGAGTGATGTGATCCCGTCCCCTTCACCAATACAGTATCACTAACTGACGAAGTTTACATCATTAACATAATCAAAACACAAGGCATCATAGAGAAAACATTGTCTGATTAACAAAGCACAAAATGGAGGGGTGTTACATCCTCCCCCCCTAGGGTCAGGCTTACTCCTGGAAGCCTACAAGTACCCCTAGCACAACTCCATATAATCACATATAGTGCGATAACATTACAAAGTTTACTCAAGCCAAGGTATGGGACATTATCACTTCAACATTCATTTAACATTTTGCATTTTGAATCTAGATACAATAATCTAACATCAACATGATTTCTTAAAACTTAACAATAAAGTTGGGGTCTATAGGCCTCACCAACAAGATGCACCTATTACGTAATTATCATTAACATGCAATGGTTTCACTAATCCTTTTCTTTCTCTAAACTTTTACTTACTGCAAAATGATTCCCTATTCAGATTAAACATTTTCCATGATTATGAATGCAACTTGGGGACTTAGGTCCTTTACCCAAGGTTTGATCTAGGAAACAAACCTTCATGAATACATAAACATTTTCTCATAAGATACCACATACTATGGGTTTTCAATACACCACACACTCAAGGACAGACATCTTTGTTAAACCAAAGAGAAGAGAGGGAAGGAGAGAGAAGAATTTATAATTCTAACATAAGCACTATTGTAAACATGGTCTCATCATCATACAATCACTTTCACACAAGTGCATCGATCAAAAGAGAGTCTGCACAAACTCTATGAACTAACAACATGTTCATTCATTTTCCTATTACTATATTTCATAATTTCCACAAAATATAACATGCAAAAAAAAACAACTTCAAAACCACATAGGATCAATTAGGCAATCACTTGCACAATGAGGTAAACCACAAGAAAACATGCATCAGATACTCGCATGGAGAAGGAAACAACAAAACTCCAAAAGAAAATCCACACCCAAGGAACACACTACAACCACACTCAAGAACCACTCAAGGGTCTCAACCCTTTACACAACGAAAGAGCCAAGCAACAAGAAGGAAGCCAAACAAAACACACCTCTTGGTAGGCTTGTGAGCCTAACCCTCACAAAAGCATTCAACAAAAGACATGCAAGGGTGGAAACAACAACAAAACTGATTGTCGTCCACCACACACAACACATCAAAATCACACACTACACAATCGTCCATAATGCATTCTTCCAATAGAAAGGATATCGGTGCATTGCACACTACACCGAGGATCCTATCCTTTCCACTGGTTTCCTACACCATTTGACCTATACCACTTGACGACAACTTCTAGGCAAACAAGAGAAATCAACCCAAAAGGAAAACAACACGAAAGAGAAAAACAACTAGGTCAATACAATGGGCTCATAGTGCCCAGAGTATAAACCTACACAACTTACAACATAATGGGTCCAACATAATCCCAGAGTTCCCAGTGTTTAAACCTAGGCTCTGATACCATGTGTAATGCCCCGCCATGCAACCCTAGAGGAAGTTGCAATTCACTACTTAAATGCACCAATTTTTTTTTCTTTCAGTACAAATAACATGTAAGATGAATACACATTGCCAACAACCTCTAAGGCCATGAGACAAGGATTAATTTAAAACCCAAACAACAACAAACATTAATATAAACCGAAACATTAATCACTTAAGGAAATGAGACAACATACATTCCATACAAGATAACTTACAACGAAGGATAAGAAATACCAAAATATTTCAATTAACAATATTTAAACAATAAGATTACAACACTCATTCCCTAAATGAGGTAATTCCAATGAGCATAATTACAAATTACAAATTCCACCTAAATGACAAATGAGGGGTAAAAGAATATAAGATCAACTAAAAAGAACGAAGCCAGAAAAGAAATTGCATCCAACGAGCTCTCCAACATGAAAGACTCGCCCCATGAGCAAGAGAAAACAAACCAACAGAGGAAGGTGCATGTTCCACCCAACCAAGTGAAACCAAAAGGCTCACCCCCCATGCTAGGATATAGTAACAAGGATTTCCTAGACAAGACCATCTACCTCTAAACACAGACTAGCACAACTGAACTGAAACAAGAACAAATACCACATCACTTAACATCGTGGTTATAATGCTTCCAGAGTACAAAATCGAGTATAATCACTATACAAAATAAACCAATGGTACAACACCATACCGACTACTGTCATAGGAGGAGTGTCATCACAAAGGCTGCATTGGTTATCCAATGGTGTTCTTCCTAGGTCCTGGCCCCCCTCTAGGGATATCCTGGTAACCTCTCACGAACCCGATGCCATATGCACACCAGAGCGGAATCAATTATCTTTCGATAGGACAAGATAACGATCTTGCCATCCCGTTTCCCACTCATCTCAAGTCTCGTGACAAGCCCTGAGCCACCAGAGCCGAGGCTAAATTATCTATTAATGTTCAAAGCTACTCTCCCTAGTAAGTTATTTTAATTTTCACTTAATTAACTCGGGACTCTCACACGAAGCAGTCCCTGGAACCACTTCCCTTTGGGCCCCGATGCTCATTTGAAAGCCACCCCTATTGACAACACATAACTTCAAATCCACATGCCAAGGGTAGCCAATGCACTAACACTTATCACACATAATCAATAAGACCTCACCGTAACACATCACTACAAATGTACAAAACTGAAACCAAAGCGTGCATTACCCAAGGCTAACACAAGGTTGACTAATATAATGATAACCCACATAACAAACTGAAAACATGACTCAAAATTTAATCACAAGGTCACACAACCCGTACGAAGAACCAGGTTTCCACTGATACAAGTCTCATGCACTACCCAAGAAAGAAAATAACCAATCACAAGGGCAACAACATCATCTCAAGAAACACAATTGGAAGACTTACATGATCAACAAGAAATGACTTAAAATCAACAATCATATAATCACACATTCTTTAAATGTCTAAAGATGTAATTTTGACAAACAAACTTTTCTCATAACACAGAAACCAAAGTACATATATACATCATATACTTAATCCGTTAATGACACATATAAGTTCTAAACAATATATCTTTCATGAACCTTATCAGTTTCTTTCAATAAATGAACAAACATTATTCCTTATCACTATTTAAGGCAGAGGATATAAGATCCTTTAAAAATAACAAACTAGCGTTAAGATCTTCTAAATCCAATCAATCACATGAAGGAAATTAAAATGAAATAATTAATTCGATTCGCACAATCATACATCATAATTAAAATCTAATTTTAAATCAATCATTTTATAATAAAACATTTATTTATTTCTCTACCCCATTATAGAAAATTAACATCTTAATTAACCTATATTTAAATATAAATATATATTTAATATGTATATAAAAATATATAACTAATGTATATATAATTATATTTATAGTTAAATATATAATTATTATTTAAATATAAAAGAATTATAAACTACTATTTACATCCCAACTCAACATATAATCAAAATTATTTAATATATATATATATAATATAAATCATATATTATATAAATATATTTAAATAATAAAATAAATTAAAACAAATATTTCACATAATATATATTATAATATATATATATATTATATATCATATATATGAAAAAATAAAAATAAAACAAAAGCAAAATTTCCCATCCACTAACCCTAATTCCTAAGGCACTGCCTCGGAGGTCGCCACACAACGCCTAATCAGGTGCAGGCTGTGTAGGCAATAAGTTAAGAAATCGGGTGGAAGGCAAATGGCGTCAGCTTCCACAGGCCAAGGCCCCTATGGTGGTCATGTGCCCCTTCCCCACCCAACAATTTTTTAATATGAAATTTAAAAAAAAAAATGCAATAAAACAAAACGCGAAAAGCACGTTTCCCCTACGTGTGACCTCCCAGAATTTGCACAGGGTAAAACACGAAATTCCATACAACTATATATATATGTGTGTGTGTGTGTGTGTGTGTGTTATATATATGAATTTCCCCTTTTATAGACAAATTGTGCAATATTTTTACAGAACAAAAATTCACAGCAGAGATATTCAAACACATATTTCTCAAGCTTTCAACTTTAAACAGAGGTTTTGCAAGATCTTATGTTTTTCTTGTATTTTCTATCGTTAGACTTTGTTCTTTTGTTTTCCATTCACCCATGATTTCAAGAGGATTCAGATTGGTTTTCTACACTTCCATTCAAATTGAAACCAAGATTTAAAACTTCAACACAAAAACTAGAATAAAACCTGAACCAAGGAATTTGAAGAACAAATTGAGGGATCCTTTGAATCTTTCATTCCTTGCCAAACTTCCCCCAAGATCTTCATATTTCAACTAAGAATCCATCCAAAAATCCAAAAGCCCTCTTTTGCAACCAATTTTCCCATAAGAAAATTGAAAGAAAAACCCTAAATGAAAATATGTTCTTTTTCCAAATTTTCCAAATTTAAATTCAAATCCACTTCAAATTAAATTTCAAATTCACATTCAAATTCAATTCAAATTAAATTGCAAATTCAAATTCAAATCCAAATTTAATTCAAATTCCAATTTCAATTTCAAATTCAAAAACAAATATCTTCTACCAAAAAAGTCAACTATTTCCAAAAATATATTTTCTACCCCAAAGTCATTGCATTGAAAATATTTGGAATTTTAAATAACTTAAACAATTTTCAATTTTCTAAATAGAATTCAACATATTTTAAAACCTTCTTTTCACACAAACTAATTTAAATCTTTTAACACTTTTAATTCAAGGAATAACTTAATCAATTCCATAATTAATTTAATTAGTCAATAAAATAAATCTAATCCAGTATTAGATTATTTTATTAACTAAACTAAATTAATTAATAAAGTAACATTCCTAGCACTATAATCAAAAGCATTTAATCAATAGTTAAGCAACATAAGCCATTTAACTTGAATTAAAATAAAGAACATGGAGACATGGCAACGTAACAACCAACCCGACGACACACTATGACTAGGGTGGTGGCTTGACATAGAAAAACCTAACTACTATCTCCCAATCGATTTCCATCGGACAAAGGACACGCTCAGACCTGTGGAACCAGGTGGAGTCGATGTCATGTACCTGCATCCTGCAACAACATGAGTGTCGAACATACATAAAACATAATAAAACACATCGTGAAGAGGAAATTGTGGAATCACAGGGCTCTCACATGCGAGTGATGTGATCCCGTCCCCTTCACCAATACAATATCACTAACTAACAAATTTTATATCATTAACATAATCAAAACACAAGGCATCATAGAGAAAACATTGTCTGATTAACAAAGCACAAAATGGAGGGGTGTTACAACAAATTTGAAATTGTGTGACCCAATCTTGGTTTGAGCCCATGTAGATTTTTGATGAAGGCATATGAGTAATCATCCAACAAGCCATGAGCCATCGAGCTTAATATTGTCGGGATTGAATGATCAAAGAGCACTACCCACAAGTCTAGATCCATTTAAAATGTCATAATCCTCAAGAGCATTATGTAATGAAGAAAGTGGACAAACATGAGGAAGAATGTAAGAACCAACTAAGAATTTAACCATTTCGCCACACCAAAAAACATTTGTTAAATTAGAAACAAAATGAGATGCTACCTCATGAGGGAGTGACATGGAATGGAATTCTAACCAATCATTCCCCAAAACAATCATTATTGCGTCCTCCACTGGTTTACATTCTAAGATGCAAGTTTGACTCAATTATTTAGTGGAATTTCATTATATATAATTATTTATATTAATTTTCATTCATAATAGATTGATATAGTTAACATTTAATTTCAAAATAAAATACAATTGTGAACCAGGATTCCAAACCTGCACAAACACAAGAAACAAACACCATATTAGATCAAATGCAAGTTAGTATCATGATTCCCCAAGAAATTCATTTGAATTGCAAAGGAAAAGAAATGAGATGAAGAGCATAAACAAGTATAAATCAAAGATATAAATCCTATTCAAATGCAATGCAAACTCTTAATCTCTTGGGGGAGTTGGTGCCAATTTGATGTGGAAATTGGCCCTTTCCCAACTCCTATACAAGCTTTGATGATTTGATGAGGATGTGATCCAATTGGTTGAAGATTGAAGTGTGCTCCAAGATGAAAATCTGCATAACCTAACTAAGATTGGATAAAAATGGATGAGAATTTCTATGGATTTGAGTATAATAACTTTGCTCAAATTGTGGATGCAAAATACAAAGAGAAGCCTTCTATAAATAGAAGAGCTTGAGATGAAGGAATGAGCAAAATGGATGAATGTGAGATCATTCAAACTCCAATGGGCAAGTGCCACTTGTCAACATGTGAATGGAGGAAGCTTGAGCACATTTTGATCAATATGTAAGTTTGAAATTTGAATTTTATGAAATGACATGTTTAGGGGGGATGAAAGAAGAGAGTTAATGCCAAGTTGACTTGTGTAAGAGACATGTAAGAGCTCATAAATGCCAAGTTGGAGGACAAGTCCTTTTTGGGGGAGATTTTCAAACTTGGAGGAATATTCCATTTTTTATGCCATTTTGAAAGTAAATAGGGAATTATTAAATCAAATAAATGATTTAATTGTGCAAGTTGCAAAATCTAGAGGATTGGAGTGATTAGGATTAAATTAATCAAGATTTGACTAATTTAATGAGGGATTAGCTTATTTGACCATTTTGACTTAGATTTTTGGATTAATTTAAATCAAAATGAGAGGAAAATGATTTTAGACTTAATTAAATAAGATTTGATTTATTTAATTAAAGAGGATGGTGTTAGCTTTAAATCAAATAAAGATAAATTTATTTAATTTAAATGAGATGATTCTTTAGAGATTAATTAAACAAAAATGACCATTTTAATTAAAAGATCATATGACACCAAACAAGATGACTCATTTGACCAATAGAAGAGAACAACTTAATCAGATAAAATTGATTTATTTAATTAAGAGATGAGATGTGATGAATTTAATTAAATAGAGATTATTTAATTAAATGATTAGCAGAGAAATGATTCAGGATAAATTGGTGTTAGTAAAATTAGGATCAGGTGAATGTACATTTTACGTGTCTACATTTTTCCCCTCTTTGAAGCAATGTACTTGCTGTGTTGGTTCAAAGAATAAACCGTCTCGATCAAAATTGAAAAATTCTCTAATTTTTTCAGATGCCCCACTATTGTCCCATTGAAAGAATTATGCTGGTACAATGCCCCCTCGAGAGATCGAGTGAAAAGTTCAATTTGAGGGTCGATCTTGCGACAAAGAGGCTCAAGATTAGTTCAGCTTGAATGTTTGATATAAATAGATTTGATGATGTAGACAGTCATCAACCATGGGTAACCTCATGTCTACTTTGATATATTACACACTCTTAATCTTGATTTGTATCATGATAGTTACGTTACTGATGATATAAATGAGATGAATATGATGCTTATATGTAATGGATGATATGATGATGCATGGATGATATGGATGTTGCTTTTATGATTATGCAGTGGATGATAAATGTATGGTTTATGAGATTCCTAGAATAACCAATCTATATTATGCAATGATGAAGATGCAATGCATGTGGTATGATTAATTCTTTCTATATGATATGATATGAATTATGGAGCATGTTGATGGTTTGTGGATGTAGGATAGATGCAAAGGTGGTGATTTATGATTAATTGTCATGGTAACATGTTAGCGCGAAGGGAAGTAAAAAGAAATAAGATAGTGACAAGAGAATACAACAAGCCAATTTTATTAGAGATGATGATGATGATGACGATGATTTGCTTACCAAGGAGTTGGAATTTTAAAAGGGCCAATTACCTTATGTTTGATAACACACATAGGCATGATGCATCAAGGTATAAAGAACCAAGATGGTGTTGTACCTAGTGTGATGGAATTTGACTCAACAAACAGATAGGAGTATTCTTGTTCACACCTGACATACAAAAACCTTTGCTAGGATGCACTTCAAAAGTTTCAAACATCTTGGACCAAAATATAGAAAGGTATAACCTATCAATGCAATAGTCAACAAGCTGCCTAAAACACCCTCCGTACATACCTAACAAAGCA
The DNA here is from genome assembly GCA_007258455.2 of Sequoia sempervirens. Classification (NCBI taxonomy): domain Eukaryota; kingdom Viridiplantae; phylum Streptophyta; class Pinopsida; order Cupressales; family Cupressaceae; genus Sequoia; species Sequoia sempervirens. The sequence goes on along the minus strand of VDFB02196174.1, from coordinate 76 downwards.
AGTATTCGCCAAGTTATATTACAAGAATTTCTAACAAGCACAATAGACAAAAGATAATGACCAATGCCCCATTCCT
>VDFB02196172.1:0-21936 GCA_007258455.2 Sequoia sempervirens | reverse complement strand
GCCATCCCATGATGACCCCACCATACTGTCTTTGTTGATCGCGATATCACGGGCGAGCACAGTTATAAGATGCATGTGTTTTAAAGATGTTATAATATCGGTAGAAAGGTGCTCAATGGTTAATAACAAGGTTGTCGACTATGTTGAACGAACAGGATTGCCGATGGTTGAGATCCACAGTTGCCCGCCATCACGTGATCAAAAGTTGCGAGGTCTTTATTGATTGCGATATCACGGGTGGGCGCCACGTGGATCTCCTTGGCAACGAGTAGTATGGTGGGGCAATGGCTACCCAACCTACAAAAATGCATGGGAATTCGCATGGCTTATGCCTATCGCACTTTTGTTAATGGTTGTCAATGTCAGTTAATGTACATTTCATTAATTAGCTATTGTGTACTTCCTTAGTATGCTTAATATAATTTTTTTTCTTTAAAAAATTATTCTCTACTTTTTAAAACTTTTAAAAACTGTTGTATATTTAAATTCTTAAAAATATAGAATAACTTTTTGTTCTTTAAAAAATAATTTTGTTTTACTTTGAATTATTTTTAAATATAATTTACACAAAACACTACAACCACATATTCTGTTATACTTAATAAATAAAATAAAATAAAAATATCAATTTTTAAAATATGATTGATAAAATAATTTTATACACTAAAAATGATACACATAATAAAACAAATATAATAATATATCAAGTTTTAAAATATATGTAATAAAATAATTTTTAAAGGATAAAAAAATATTTTATACTTAATATATAAAATAAAATAAATTTATCAATTTTTAAAAATACAATTAATAAAACACTGTAAAACAAAATGAAATAATTATTAATGAATAAAAATTGGGACATATATGAGAATAATTTCAAAATGAAAATTCATTCATTTTTAATTAATTTTATTAATTATATTGAAAAATTGATATATTTTGCCTATTTACTATTAACATTTTCATTTAGCATATATATTATTTAGTTAATAATATATATAAAATATGTCGAGAGATATCCTTTTGATGCGTCTATTGTACTATTATAAAATAGGTGCCTCGAGAAATATATCTCTTGGCGTATTTTATATATATTAATAAATAATATATATATGCTAGTAGCATTTGCAACACAACATGAAAGACAAGATTAGAATTACTTTTAGTTATAGAATTAAGGTTAGGGTTAGATATATATTTCGTTAGGGTTGGGGTTAAAAATAGTGTCAGTGTTAGTTTTACGATTAAGTTTAGGGTTAGAGTTAGAGTGAGAATTATTGTTTATATTGAATCATAACCCTAATATAACCTTAACTTTAAACGTAATTGAACCCTAACCCTATTTTTAATTGAACTTTAACTCTAACCCCAACCCTAACCCTATCATTGAACCCAAGCGTTATCCTAGAACCCCAACTCTAATTAAATTGTAAACCTAGCCTAACCTTCACCCTAATGCTAATCCGAACCCTAAGTCTATCTATAATTATAATCCTAACCCTTCTCATTCTAACCCTAAACATAATTCTAATGCTATTGATAATCCTTAGTTTAACACTAACCATAGTTCTCATGACAACCTTAACTCTAATTATAACCCTAATCAAACCCCGACCTTAACCTTAACCCTAACCTTGAGCTTAATTAAACCCTATCCTTAACCTTAAGCCTGAGCTTAATTAAATCAAGATCCTAGCTCTAACCCCAAACTCATATATGTGAGATAATTATAATTTACCAAAACCCTAACCATAATTTAATCATAACCCTAATTTAAATATAATCCTACCTTTAATTGAACCCTAACCCTAATTGAATCATAATTTTAACCCTAAGCCTAATTGAACCCTATTTTTAACTCTAAGACTAATTAAACACTATTTCTAACCCTAACCCTTGTTTATCCCTAAATTAAACCTAATAAATTGAAACCACAATTTTAAACCCGAATCCTAACAACATATTATTAGGGTTATACTTCATTGTCTTTAATATTAGTTTATAACTAACATTAATTATAAATATTTAAAATAAATTAAGTATTTCAACTTCAAACTAATATTTGACATTACAAATAAAATTAAACTAAATTCTAATTTTTAAAAATCCACAAAAATATTTATTATCTATTTAGTTTTACTAATTATCTAATACAATACAATACAATATAACAAATATTCATTTTAAATTAATTGCCAATTATTAATTAGAATTTTTAGAATAAATTAATAAATAAGATCTATATACAATCAACTTTTCTATTTTTTTTTCTTTGTGTCCAAATCATTTCATTTTCTAAGATTATACTAAATTCTAGATATCATAATTAAACACAAAACTTTATTCTATTCTAATCCTAACCCTAGTTAAACCCTAACCCTATTTGGACTCTAACCCTTACCTTAATTGAACACTAAATCTAATTGTAATTGACCACTAAGCATAATTTAATTCTACCCCTACCCCTAACCCTAACTCTAACTCTAACTAAACCCTAAACCTAACTCTCATCAAACCCTAACCAAAACCTACTTGATTCATAATCCCAACCCTAACCCAAACCCTAATTGAACTTTAAAACTAACCTTAATTAAGTATTAACCCTAATTGAACATTTATTGAACAATAGTCCTAATTGTACCATAACCCTAACTTTGAACTATAGTTGAACTCTAATCCTAACCCTAACACTAATTCTTAGCCTAATTGAACCTTAACCCAAACCCTAACCTTAACCTTGACCCTATTTGAACTCTTATTGGATTCATAACCTTAATTAAACCCCAACCTCATCCTCGCTAATCCCAACCCAAATTGAATTAATTAAATCCCTAAACCTAACCCTAAGGAACACTTAATCCTAATTGAACTCTAACTTTTTAGTTGAAATGTTGTGCCTTAGATTTTCCCCATTCATCGCCATTTATCATTCAATTCCTAATAGAATCTCCAAAAATTTATATACTTTTATAATGTTTTAATACACAATCTAATATTAAGGGTTTAGGAGTTTAAGGGTTAAGGTTTTAAGGGTTGGGAGTTTAAGGGTTAAGGGTTTAAGGCTTCTAGGGCATGGGTAGAGGAGTAGAGATGTGAGAGAGGAGTGAGAGAAAGAGACCCGAGAGAGGAGAGGGGGTAGGAGGAGAGACTGAGGAGAGAAAGAGAGGGTAGAGGCAGAGGGCTTGAAGTGCCTGGGTTTAAGGGTTCAGGTTTAGGTTATGGGTAGAGGGAGAGAGATAGAGGGATTCAGCTGGAGAGAGAGAGGGAGGAGGGAGAGAGATGAGAGCAGAGGGTAGAAGGTAGAGGGTTAAGGCAGGGAGGAGATGAGAGAGAGAGAGAGAGAGAGAGAGAGAGAGAGAGAGAGAGAGAGAGAGAGAGAGAGAGAGAGAGAGAGACCTAAGAGAGGGAGAGGTAGGAGGGTGAGACTTGAGAGAGAGAGGGAAAGAGGAAGGAGGAGAGAGATAAGGGGTAGAGGGTTTAAGGGCTTTAGAGTTTAGCTGGTCAGGGGTTGAAGGGTTTAGGGTTTAGGGCTTAAGGCAGAGGAGACACAGAGGGAGTGGAGGAGAGATAAAGAGAGACCTAAGAGAGGGAGAGGGGTGGTGGGAGAGACTTGAGAGAGAGAGAGGGGTAGAGGTAGAGGGTTTAAGGGTTTGGAGTTTAAGGGTTAAGGGTTTAGGGTTTAGGGTTATGGGTAGAGGGGGGAGAGATAGAGGGATTCAGTGAGAGGGAGAGGGAGGGAGTGGGAGAGAGATAGAGGGAAGAGGGTAGAAGGTAGAGGGTTAATGATAGAGGGGACAAAGATAGGAGTGAGTGAGAGAGAGAGAGAGAGACCTAAGAGAAGGAGAGGCGGTAGGAGGGTGAGACTTCATAGAGAGGGAGGGAGGGACAGAGTACTGGGAAAGAGATAGAGGGTAGATGGTTTAGAGTTTAAGGGTTAAGGGTTTAAGGTTTAGGGTTAAGGGTAGAAGGGAGAGAGATAGAGAGAGTGAGTGAGAGAGAGAGACCTGTGAGAGGGAGAGGGGGTAGGAGGTAGAGACTTGAGAGAGAGAGAGGGTAGAGGGTGAGGGTTTGAATGGTTAAGGGCCTAGGGCTATCTGTGAGGAGGAGTGGAGTGAGATAAATACCCCAAGAGAGGAGAAGGGGTAGAGGGAGAGACTTGAGATAGAGGAGTGAGTGAGTGAGAGAGACCCCAGAGAGGGAGTGGTGCTGGGGAGGGGGAGACTTGAGAGAGAGAGAGATAAAGGAAGGAGGGTAGAGGGTAGAAGGTAGAGGGTAGAGGGTTTAGGTTTAGGGTTTAGGGTTAAGGGGAGAGAGATAGAGGGAGTGAGTGAGTGACCCATTTACATATTATTCTTTTATTCTTCCTCAATTAAATATTTAGTTACCCATTTACCGTTAGCAGAAATGACCCAAGAATTTAATAGAATAGACTGCTCATATAATACATTGCATTATGGAGCTCAATTCTCTGATATATTACTACTTATCAAATCCTTTGTAAATAATTGTAAAATTATGACTCCATTTAAGCATTTAATTGATTTTCTTGAATCAAAGTAAAAACATAGACACACAATTGAACAAATTCTCAAAAGAAGAATGACAACATCATTAACATTTCATTCAAAATTCACTCAAATCCACATAAGGAGAGAAAAATATTCTAATTATAATGCTTATTCATGCTATAAGTCGATTCGCATTACAATTTTAAGATAATTTGCATATATTCATCCAAAACTCAAAATAGGCTATCTATTCTATTCCTATCTTTCTACCCATATATTCAACTCAAAACCTAGCTAGAGCTTTCATCAGTTCTCTCCGTACAAATGAGCCTTGAATTCCCTTTTATATGGCAAGGGAGCAACAAGCTTCGGGCTCAAATGTAATTTCACCACAAATTTTAATTTGAACAAAATCTCCATTGCATGTGACTATCATTTCAAAACTTCCCACATGTTGAATCTACAAAACAAAAAAAATAGGCATCCAGATTGCCACGAAGGCACACAATTGACATCAAAATGTGCCACACACGCAGGACCAACACCACCAACAACAACATCATCAACACAAAATTTTACATCCCACACAACAACTTCTTATTTACCAGTCACCCTGCCCTTACCAACACTCAGACCCCAGTATACACGCCCACTTCTAGTTGTTGCTATAGGAGGAGAGGAAACCTTAGCCTCCTCTTCTTTCTTGTCCTTTCCCAATACGGTTCTAGTCCATCTGCTTGGGGTTTTAACTGCCAATGGCACCACAATTATCACTTCCTCATAAGAGGGAAGACCGTTATTGAAGAGAGCTAAATACCTACAGTAGTCGGAGTTGGTCTCGATTACACCATTAGAAGTGTTGCTTGTAAGGTCAATGGGTGAGTGTTGGCATCCAAAGGAGCCATGCCCATACCTTATTTTCCTACCGAAACTAGTAATAGAGCACATCGACTGCTTGCCTTTGTCATCTACCAGTTGAGCAACAACGTCCTGGAATTGCAACCTTCTACTGCATCTAGTGGGCACAAGCCTAGGCTTGTCAACCAAAGCACCTTCCTGAATAGCAGGACCGAGCTTTTGTGAGCTCAAACGAACATACCTCCTTACTGACTTACTCATTTTCTCTTGTCAGACAAGCACTCAAACTTGATTAGACTTAGCCCAAAAAGTGAACTAATTGCTACAAGAATGACACAATTAGCAGTTAATTCCTCTTGTATTTATTGTGCAAGGTAATGGAAACCTTCATCAATTCTTAGTAAAAATGCATGTACAAACATGGCAATTTTGTGGTGTATGTACTGTCACCGTTTAACTTGAGCTGCATGAGAATCCGTAGATCACCCTTCATGATTGCCAACAACAACATCTTCACACAGATTGAGATCAACGTGACTACACAAGCAAGAAATAATTCATTAATGCTTCACCAGTTGTACGATAAAATGACCAACATGTGCCATTTTCCAACTTTGAATAATTCCCATTGATCTCTTGAAGAGTTGGTAGATTAAACAGTTTATCTTGGGCTAACTCGGTTTGACATCCAATGAAGCATCGTTGACCTTCCTCATAACCAATAAAATTAATCCATCTCAGAAACCAACTACCATGTCGGCAGGTCCTATGCACTTTGCAAACTAAACGGCTAGAGCTATGCATCACAATCTCATTGACCTCGTGACTTTTAACCAACCTTCATCATCCTCCCGCGAGCTAGCGGGGAATGACAAAGATTTACATTAGCTTTTGATCTTGGTTGTTGATCTAAAACCATGGGTTATGAGCTCAATAGTGGATATTGGGCCCCACATTCCATATAGGACACACATCTGCCTTTTGCTGACCTCGTGCCAAATAACAGACCGACACCTTAGGTCTACAAGCTGGCGGGGTACGATCGAGATCTTCTCCCATATCTTTGAATCTGAAAAACCTACACATTGCATGGTTAGTATTTAATGAAAGGATTTGGCTAATCCGTTGGCGACATGACCACTGGGGTTAATGGCTTAGGCTTATGTCACCGAATTAAAATTAAAACCCAACTTTAGGAGAAGACATAATGCGGTGGGAAAACGATGACCAATTCTTCGGGCTAATGGGGCCGGTGAACTAACATGCCGAATGGCTCAAGAGGTGACTTAAGGGGTCGATGACTGACCAAGCAGTTCAACCTCAAATTATAACATTTGTGTGCTCTAGGGAATAAAACCCTACTAATTCATGGGGACAAGGGTTTCAAAATGGAGACCTAGGTCAAGTGGCAGAAAGAAAATTCCTCAAAATTTTAGACTTGAGATAGAGTCACTGAGTGAGTGAGAGAGAGAGTGACCTGAGAGAGGGAGTGGTGCTAGGAGGGAGAGACTTGATAGAGAGAGAGGGAGAGAGTGGGAGAGAGATAGAGGGAGACATGGTTAAGGGTAGAGGGTAGAGGGTTTAAGGGTTTAGGGTTATGGGTAGAGGGGAGAGGGTTTAAGGGTTTAGGGTTATGGGTAGAGGGGAGAGAGATAGAGGGATTTTAGTGAGAGAGAGAGGGAGGAGTGGGAGATAGAGAGCAGAGGGTTAAGGGGCAGAGGGAGGGAGATAAGAGGAGGAGAGAGAGAGAGGCGAAGGGGCAGGAGGGTGAGACTCTGAGGAGAGGAGGAAAAGAGGATGGAGTGGGAGAGATATGGGGTAGAGGGTTTAAGGGTTTAGAGTTTAAGGGTTAAGGGTTTAAGGTTTACGGTTAAGGGTTTAGGGTTTAGGGTTTTAGGGTAGAGGGGAGACACATAGAGGGAGGAGTGAGATAGATAACAGCTTAAGAGGAGGGAGAGTGCAGGGAGGGAGAGACTTGAGAGAGAAAGAGAGAGGGTAGAGGGTAGAGGGTTTAAGGGTTTGGAGTTTAAGGGTTAAGGGTTTAGGGTTTAGGGTTATGGGTAGAGGGGAGAGAGTTAGAGGGATTCAGTCAAAGACAAAACCCCAACCTTAGGATTTTCCCAATACCGTAAAATACTAGTAACATAAGACAAGATAGGAAAGGAACATAAGACATGACAAGAAAGGAGAGATTCAAAAGATGCAACATACTGTGTTGATATGTCCTTCAATCTTCTTAAGAAGATCCATGATCTGCTTATAAAGGAAGTGACTTCATGGATGCATCAAGTTCAATTATGCATCTTTAAATAATGAGGAAGCATTTCAAGTTGTTGTCAAGCCCCTCTCACCATAACCCTATTGGATAGTCACACATCACATAGGAAGGTGAGTTGTTAGGTCACCCACATATGTGACAGGTGGCTATCCAATAAAGATAAAATGAGGAGACTATGTGTATTTATTACACATAACAAAAGAAGAGCAATGGTTGAATCAAGGTCATGATACAAGTACAAGGACAACACCTTTGTAAGAGCTACAAGAGGCAAAGGGGATTGATATTATTCATTCATGGGTGTACTGGTGAAAGTGAATGCAATAGGTAAAGGTCATTGTCATTGATAAGGACAACCAACAATGCATGCTACAATGGTCTCATGAAGGACAACAACAACAAAAAAATCTAAAGTTGCACAAGGCTCTATTCAAGGCCTTCATAATCAAACATTAGGCGAACAAGTTGCCAGATAACATTCAATGCATGATGTTTTAAGGAAAGGAATAAAAGGAAAAGACATTCAAGAAACATCAACTCTAGTTGACACAAATAATATGCCTATTGAAAACATGTCATTATAAGAGGTTTATGATAGCAATGGAACCCTCGTATCATGTGATTGAGATACAATTGCTATGCTCATAACCTTTCATGTAGGGGTTTTGGTCATCATGATTGATCCAACATGATCATGATTGCATACAAGAAACAAAAAGTTACAAATGACAATTAAGCAGTTATGATTCAGGAGAGGTCTCATTTTGGAAGCCAAGGCCATAGTACAAGTGTATATGAACAACAACTATGAGGTTATGCTAAAATATAGCCATGCAGGTTCATGTAGGACATCAAGCATTAGAATGGTACAAGTGCATATGAACAACAATCAACAATCAGCAACAAGTAGTGAAGGAAGCAAAGCACAATTGTATTTTTACCTTTTCATACTATTGATCATCCATTCCAGAAATAGGCTATAATAGTGAAGGAATATACTTGCACAGGGGTGTTTTAATGATGATATTCAGTATAAAAACCATCATAAATCATGGTGCTTCAAGGGAACAGAGCATAGTCATGAATAAGAGCAGTACCATTAAAGGCTACAGGTTTGTCTTCATGTTATCTATGAATTTGAAAAAATAAATATACATTGGGTGACAACATGACTATAGCCATGAAATGGATTGCAGTGAGATAAATAATATAAATGGTTGTTGCCACTATCTCATTTTCTCTTTGGATAGTAATTACTAAGTCCTAACAAGTGAATAGCAAAAGGATAGGTGTCAATAATATACCTTCATTTGACAAGTCCTAGAATTTTGGTGATCTCATTGACCCAATAAGGCATTGCTTAGAAATCATTTCATATATTTTTGACAAAATCAAAAGGAGGATTGATGTATCCAATTGTAAGAAGAGAGCAATGTCCAAGGGAGGGGTAGTACCATCATCTTAGGTACCACTGCTGCAAGATGATAAATGACAATCCTTGTGTTTGTATGCATGGAGGTCCTAAAGCATACTTTGGGTAAGGTGCATTCATGGCATCTTTTGGTGAAAGGTTTCCCAAGCATGAGCAAAGATCCAGTGTTCCATTAGGCCATGTTGGAACAATTATACACTAATCCGTCCCCTGGGGTGTTTCCTCTCATCAAAACCAATCCCTTATTCCTATCATTTGTTGACAAGGGCAATTAATTAAAATTCTTAAATGGGATTATAGGTGGATATGTTCTGTATAAGGATTTGATAAGTAGTATTGGGTTAGAATACATATTGATGAGATTACAATGCAATGTTATTAGGGATCGTATATGTTATGTGTTAAATCTGTCATAAACCCTTGAATACTTATGAATTTGACTCCCACAATGGATAAATGACACTGATCTAAGTTGTATGATTTAGTATTTGTTCGTCTTTACCTAAAGCTTGCTAAAAATTACAAATCAATGACCTTTTTTATCTTGAGATTGTGTTGTAGTTATCTCATGCTCCAAATAGTTGATATTGTCGATGAATAGCCATTTCTATTCCATATTATCCTATTATGTTTAGCTATTAAATGAGATTATTTGTTATTGTTAATGTTGTTTATGATATTGGTGCAAAGGTTGTAAACACATTAAGGGATCACCCTCCTGGGTCTTGCAGAGCCCGAAGTGTAGGAGGCTTTTTTAAAGTCCTTGTCAATTGGTCCAGGTCCTTCAAGTTGCCCTTGATTGGGATTGGAAATTCCATAGGTAGATTAGAAGACCAACCTTGTTACATTGTAAAACAAAACTAACACTTCCCCCTACCCTTAACCCAAAACCCTAAATCCTTAACCCTTAAACCTTAAACCCTTAAACCATCTACCCTCTACCCTTAACCCCCCTCCCTCTATCTCTCTTCCACTCCCTCCCTCTCTCTCTCTCAAGTATCTCCATCCTACCTCTCTCCTCTTCTTAGGTCTCTTCAAACTTAACCCTCCCTTCCTTTATCTCTCTCTCAAGTCTCTCTCCTAGCAATTCACTTCTCAGTTCTCTCACTCACCTACCTACCTACTCCTCTTCTATCTCTCTACCTCCACCCTAACCCTAAACTCCTTTAAACCATCTACCTCTAATTTTTAACTCTCCCTCCTCTATCGCTTTCCTCCCACTCTCTCCTCTCTCTCAAGTATCTCTACCATCCCACTTCTCCCTCTCTTAGGTCTCTCTCTCACTCACTCACTCCTCTATCTCTCCCTTAACCTAAAACCCTAAAACTCCCAATTTATACCCTTAACCTCCTTCCTTTTTATCTCTCAATTATCTCCCTCCTAGCACCAATTCTCTTGAACTTTCAATTTCCACTCACCACCACTCAATCTTGTGTCTCACTCTACCCCTTATCCCTCTCTCTGATCTTTTCTCACTCACTCACTCCCTCTATCTCTCTCCCCTCCACCCTTAACTCTAAACCCCTAAACCATCTACCCTCTACCCTTAACCTCCCTCCCTCTATCTCTCTCCCACTCCCTCCCTCTCTCTCTCTCTCTAAATTATCTTCAATATCCTACCCCCTCTCCCTCTTTTAGGTCTCTCTCTCACTCACTCACTCCTCTATCTCTCTCCCCTTAACTCCTGTAAACCTAAACCCTTAACCCTCTATGTACTTCTCTATCTCTCTTCCACTTCTCCCTCTCTCTCTCATTGAATTTATCTCTCCCCTAAACCCTTAAAACCTCTACCCTACCTCTACCTCACTGCCTCTCTCTCTCTCTCTCTCTTCCTCAAGTCTCTACCTCCTACCCTCTCCCTCTCTCAGGTCTCTCTCTCTCACTCACTTCTCTCTATCTCTCTCCCTCTACCCTAACCCTAAACCTAAACTCCCAACCTTAAAATCTAAAACCCTAAACCCCCAATCATCTCTCTCCTAGTACTCCTCTCCCATCTCTCCTTCACCCAAGTCTCTCCACTCCCACCCTTACCCTCTACCCTCTTAATCCTTAAATCCTTAAATCCTCTACCCTCTAGCTCTCTCCCACTCGCTCCCTCTCTCTCTCAAAACTCTCCCTCCTACCCCCTCTCCCTCTCTCAGGTCTCTCTCTCTCACTCACTCCCTCTATCTCTCTCCCCTCTGATGGAACTTTATATTTTTGCTCCTTATGTTCCATTCCTACCCTGCCTAGTGTTACTGGTCTTTCATGGTGTTGGAATTTTCCTTGGGTTGGTGGTTTTAGCTTTTTTTTCATATAAAACCCTTTTATTTATTTTACGCCTTGGTTGGGATCTATTTCGATGTTACTTTTTGAGGGGTTTTAAAATAACTTATGTCCCATCGTTTTGTCTAGGATGAGTTCCTTTGTTTTAATATTTTATTTCCTCTGCAGGGTTTTATTTTCCTAAGTCTTGGTTGGCCCCATGTTTCATCATTTAAAAACAACTTATGTCGTTGTTTACCATCCGCCTAGTGATGTCCCCTTGTCTTTTTAATAAAGGTTTTGTTTTGCAGAAGGATGAAGTTCGCGCGACCGTTGATCAACTATCATTTGATCTCAGCTGCTCCCCACCACACCACTTTGGTTGATCGTGATATCACGAGTGAGTGCCACATGTCCTATCTAGTGAGGCCAAAGGTGATAAGTTTGGTTGATCATCAATCAATTGTCATCAGATCTTAACGGTTTCCTGCCATCGAGTGATCAAAAGTTGCAAGGTTTTTACTAATCGTGATATCACGGGCAGGCGCCACGTGTCTCATCTGATGAAGCCGAAGGAATGAAGGAAATATTGTAGTAAATTAATTTTTCCTTAATACATTAAAAGGTGGGTTACTAGAGTGTTCTTGAGGTGCACATGTTTTAAATCAACGGATATGTTATAATATTGATGAAAAAGCTGCTCGATAGTTAGTAATAAGGCTAGCGACTGTGTTGAAGGAACAAGATCATGAATGCTCAAGATCTACGGTTTCCCGCCATCGCGTGATCCAAAGTTGTAGGATCTTTACTGATTGCGATATCACGGGCGACCACCACGTGGACTTCCTTGGCAACGTATGGTATGGTGGGCCCCTTATTGCCACATTGGCGATTGTCTCAGCTTGTTTTGAAGATGGTCGTTCGATGATTTGATCTAACTGACAGATCAATGGCTAAAATTTAAATCTGCATCAAATATGGTTGGAGTCGTTTGTGTAGCATGCGAGTGAGATCTAATGGCAGATGAGACATTTGCTGGAATGATTTGATCAAGATAAAATCAATTCTCCTATTTTATTTGTATCACAAAGCATTCAAGTATTTTACGGAGCAGTTTCAGAGCTGAAAGCGAAGTTGTGAATCTCTACAGCCAGAATTTGGGACTTTTGCAAACAAAGCCGTGAGTTAATTTCTGTGCTTCCCGGCCATTCTGCACTTGAATTTGAGAAAAGATTTGTTGTGCTTGTCATTGAGCTTGTTGATAAACATGTTAGGGCTATAGTTTAATTATAGTTGTGAGAAATTGTAGTGTTTTGTTCTGTAATTTCCTATCTCTGGTTAGTCTTAGCTATTTGAAGTGTGAAATTGTAAAAAGAACCTAGTTTGTCCAAGATGGCACTTCCAAAGCAACATTCTAGCCAAGTTGACTATTTAAGAAGAAACCTATACTATGATTTCTTGGATCAATTTCCCTGGTCAACGAATGATATGAAGAAGGGATTGGTTCTAATGTGAGGGAAAATCCTGGGGGAAGGGTTAGTATATAGTTGCTCTAACATTGCCAATGCTAGGGTTCCTCTCACAGGATTGGAAATGTTTAGATTATGGTATGGATAGAGGAATTTTCCTCACCCCTTTTCAAACGACTGAATGTATGATTTGGGAAAGTTGATGGTCCCAAACGTGTTCCCTGACATAGACTTACTTACGGTAGTGGCTGCAAGATATGACCCTATCACACGGGTAATCAAGGATAATGATGGAAAGGTTTTGTTGAGTGTTAATAGAGAAGAGGTCCAGCAGATTTTTGTCTTGAGTGAACCGAGTGAAGACTTGGTTCCTATCAATCTTGAGGAAATGAAGCAGGAATATGCAAAGTTGAAGTCTCTTTTTAGAGCTAAGTTGCTTCCACCTCATCTGGCTAGGGTAGAAGGTTCACGATTTCATATCAACCCCAATGACCAGGAACCTTTCAAATTAAACTGTTTTGCATATCATTTCATGGCCACTTTCTATTCATTGTGTCAGATTTTGGGTTTCAATCCTGGTGCGGTGATGCCTATTGCATACATGTTCATGGGGGTGCAAATACAACACCCTAACTTCTTCATGAGATGTGACTTTGCTTCTTTCTCGGCTGAGAGGATACATGAAGGGTTGTCAAAGTTGCAGAAAAATGATACCGACACTCAATTCTTCTGGTATTCTATGTTGATGCATATGTTCTTGTTCAAGAATGCTAAATTTTTCTCTAAAAAGATGGAATTAAGGCAATTGGTTAATGGAGAAAGATTGCCAGTACAATTATGGGCTAAAGATTTATCTTGCAATAAGGAAAGCACCAGTTATGTGCAATTTGATAATTGCTTTGCTTCTAGATTGAGGGCTAGATTGATGGTGAATGTACCCAGGATCCCTGAGGAATTGCATGATTTCCTCAGGCCAAAAGGGAGGAAGCTAGAATTGAAAATTTTCCATAACTGGGGTGACATTATCCCATACCCAGTCATCACTATTTTGAGAGTATACAGTTTTCAAGGAACCCCCCATATACTACCATACAATGTGCCACCAAGAGTGGGGTTTGCATAATTTATGTGTCAAATAGGTTGTATCCATGAGGACAACCTCACAGGGAGGGGTAAGGGAACATTTTTCCCTAATTATACAATGGTGTTTTATTTTGCCTTTTCAAAATGAGGCTAGGTGCATTTGAGAAATTCTTTGATAATTACCATTTGAGGTGTGGTCCAAAGCGACAACATGATCCTGAGGGTTTCTTTGCCCTTTTCAAACAAAGAATAAATGCTAGGAAATTTGTGCATGAGTTCAACTTTCCTAAGGATTTGATCATAAATGAATTTGATCTAAATAGGCTGGAGTTGAACTAGGAGAAATGGATAGCTTATGATAATCTATTAGATATTGTGCATAAGATGGATCTGAAGTATAATCCATTGTTGGAGTTCAATCCATGCCATAAGAAGATTGAATTTCTAATGGAGAACTTCAAGGAAATTATGGGCACATTGAGGACCAAAAAGATAAATTTAGAACTTAGTCTAGGTGTATAGGAACAAGGTGCTAGGCCAATTAAAACAAGGACATCATACCAGCCTACAAAAAGGTGGCCTATTTACAGGAGGAAAAAGGATGATAGCAGTGATGAAGAGGAAGTGGATAGAAAAGGAAAGCAAATAATGAAGTTGCCTTCACAACCAGGTCCAAAATTCAAAGTTCCTGGGGCAATTAAAATCATTGATTTAGAATCATCACCATCTGAGCCAAGCCCTAAAAGACAAAGAATTGATCAACCACAGGAGGATCTGATGGATGAAATTATTGTTACTGATCAGGACATGCAGGTTGGTATGCCTTACCCTCCTAGGCTAGCTGAATTGGTTCTATTTGATTTAGATATGAAAGGAAAAAGTGTACAAGATGCAAGAATGGAAGCATGTAAGGAGTTTCTAGATGACAATACATTTGTAAAAACTCTTCTATTCTTGCAATTGGTATGGAGGATGAAATTTGAAGAATATCAAGAGAAATGTAAGAAGAGAAGAGAACTAAGGCCTGACAGGTCAGACCAGGATAATGATGAGGAGGTAAAAGCTAAATTAATGGAGGAATTTAAGAACATCACTCCTGAAGAGGGAAGAAGACTGGTGAGTTAGGCTGGTGTGTTGAATCTGCCTGAATGGGACATTGCAGATGTTGTAGCATTTAATGCTATTTTAAATTCCAAGCATCCTTTCCAAGACTCTGAAGAAGAATTCAAGGCAACATTGCAAGATTTTTCCTTCAGTGAGGACTATGAAACTTTGGCAATTTGGGCATTGGACCCTCAAGGAAGAAAGACAAATGTTATGGATATTAATCCAAATTTCAGAGGAGGATTAATAATAAAGAGAGCTTCAAAGACCTCAACCACTGAGGCCACTAATTTTACTGTGAATGTGGCCAAATTGGCCCAAAAGACTGTTGAAAGGGAGGAGGCTGAAAAGAAGAGCCTAATGGAGAAGTATAACCTTTTGATTGAGGAATACAACAAGATGCAATAGAGGAATGTTGAGTTGCAGAATGAGGTGGAAAGGTTTAGGTATAAACAGATTGGGGAGACATCAAGTGCTCCAGGGACTAGTACATTACCTTCCATAGCAGGGTCAGTGCCTCCTGCTTCTCCAATTGTTTCCACACCAGGGTCTCCCAGTCAGAATCTTTCTCTCACCCCTACTTTAGAAAAAAATGATGAAGAAACAAAGTTCTATGTTGATCCTACAAAGAAGCAGCTCTTGCAAATAATTGATGAATTGCAGACATCATTGAAGGTAAGTGAGGAGGGATCTCTTTCAAAGCAAAAGGAGATTGTTACTACTATCTTGAGGAATTTAAATGAAATGCTTGATAGTAAATTTCTATCTATACATTCTTTATATTCTTTGTTGTTATATGCAATAAATAATATTGATAGGGATCAAGAAGTAGTGATACCATTGATTGAAAATTGGATCCCTAGGGCTAGTGATTTGGATGTCATGTATAAGGCTTCAAGGTTTGATACAAATAATAGGCCCCAATCATTAAAGCCTACTCAAGTGTTGGTTAAATCATTGCAAGGTTTTCAGACCCTACCAGATGATTTGAGTAGGAAGATCAGGGAATTGGTGAAAAAATTTAATGATTGGGGTAACACATTGTTACCAGATGTAATTGATGAGCATGGGAAAATCAGGTCACTCCAGTAGTGGCAGGATCAACCAAGTGAAGTAATCAATGATCAAATTAAATTAATTTGTGATGACTCAAATTATGACTTGTTGGTGAGCTGTATGGATAAAATCATTAGTACTTGCTCATTTTTGGAAGCTTTTGAAAGAGATGCAAATCAGGTAGTGGTAAAATACACGCCTTATAATGCCAAGTGAATGAGATGATTAATTTTGATTGGTCGACTGATGAAGAATACCAGAAATGGGTAACTAAATATTTGGTTGAGAAAGAGTAAAAGGAATGGACTACTAACAGGTGGTAAATTGGATTTTGCAGTTACAACAGTTTCCAATTTTTCTTTGATGGCATTCTCAACGTGGGTTTCTTGTGCTTTTTTGTTGTTGCATCAACTTTTCTCAGCTGACATGATAAACAAGAATATTCCCCAAGGTGATGGTTGTTGTAACAATTTTTGGAATATCACCAGGTGTGCCAACTAACTGGCGACATGTGTAATTTATGGCCCGATGCTTGTTTGCTCCTTCATTTTCTATAAGAAGGATTTCAAGGCTAGAAGTACGGGTTAGCAAGTTAGATAGTTTTTGGTTGAGTCTAGGTGAAGTTGCAGAGCAAATCGTAAAATCTGATGATTTTAGAGAGAAATACAATTTAGGTTATGAATTATTCTATAATCAGTTTTGAATTCATGGGGATTTAATGTTGTATAACATTACTAGCATTTGAGTTGAAATGATAAATTCAAACTCATGTCTCTCCACTGTACATGCATATCCAAATTTTGAATAAGATGACTAAGGGTTGTTTCATTCATCTCACTATTGTGGTATAATCCTTATTTTAGCTTTTAATTCAAGGAATTAATTAAAATGTTTGAATGGGATTATAGGCGATATGTTCTATATAAGGATTTGATAAGTAGTATTTAGAATGCATACTGATGAAATTGTAATGCAATATTGTCAGGGATTTTATATGTTATGTATTAAATCTGTCATAAACCTTTAGATGCTTATGAATTTAACTCCTGCAATGGATATGTGGCACTGATCTAAGTTGTACTTATTTGTGTAGTTCAATAATTGTTTGTCTTTGCTTAGAGATTGCTACAAATTGCAAATTAATGACTATATTTTACTATGGATTGTGTTGTAGTTATCTCATGCTCCACATAGTTGATATTATCGGTGAACAACCAATTCTTATTCGATATTATCCTATTGTGTTGAGCTATTCAAATGGGATTATCTTCATATGTGTTAATGTTGTTTATGATATTGGTGCAGAGGTTGTAAACATTATGGGATCACCTCCTATTCTATGAGCTCCAAAGTGTAGGGAGGATTTTAGTCATCATAGTTGGTCCAGTCTTCGAATTTCCCTTTGATTGAATTATACCCCATAGGTGGATTAGAAGACCAACCTAGCTATAGTGTAAAAACCAACACCTCTCACCTTTAACCCTCTAAACCCTAAAACCATTAACCCTTAAACCCCACCTCTCTATCTCTCCTCCCCACTCTCCCTCTCAAGTCTCACCCTCCTACCCCCTCCCTCTCCTCAAGTCTCTCACTCACTCTTATCTCCCTCCCCTCTACCCTTAAACCTCTACCCTCTATCTCTCTCCCCTCTACCTATTGGTTGTTTTTACTGTAACCAGGTTGGTCTTCTAATTTACCTATGAAATTGTAAATTCCAATCAAGGGCAGCTCGAAGAACCTGGACCAACTGAAGAGGATTTTAAAGACCTCCTACACTTTGGGCTCTACAAGACCCGGGAGGGTGATCCCTTAATGCGTTTACAACATTTTCACCATTATCGTAAACAACATTAACAACAACAAATAATCTCATTTAATAGCTCAACATAATAACATAATACTGAATAGAATTGGTTGTTCATCAGTAATATCAACTATTTGGAGCATGAGATAACTACAACACATTCCACAGTGTAAAATAGTCATTGATTTGCAATTTGTAGCAAGCGTTAGGTAAAGACAAACAAAATAATGAACCATACAAATTAGTACAACTTAGATCACATATATATCCATTGAGGGAGTCAAATTCATAACATCTATGGTTTATGACAGATTTAACATATAACATATATAAGATCCTTGAGAACATTGCTTTACAATTTCATTAACATGTATTCTAATCCAATACTACTTATCAAATCCTTATACAAAACATATCCACCTATAATCCCATTCAAGTATTTTAATTAATTCCTTGAATTAAAGCTAAAACAGAAATCATACACACCACAAGAGTGAGATGAAGTGGAGATAACCCTTGATTATCTTATTCAAAATTTATATGTACAAAATAATGGAGAGACATGAGTTTTGAATTAATCATTTCAATTCAAATGTTAGTATTGTCATAAAACATCAAATCCCTATGAATTCAAAACCTACTACAGAATGACTCAAAACCTAAATTGCATTTTCCTTAAAACCATTGAACTTTACAATTTTCTCTACAACTCTACCTAGACTCGACCAAAAAATATCTAACTTGCTAACCTGTAATTCTAGCCTTGAAATCCTTCTTATAGAAAATGAATGAGAAAACAAGCATCGGACCAGAAAGTACCTCTCATTTCACATGCTTTTCTTCACAAAACTCTTGAGGACAACAACTATACCTTTTTTATTTCTCATCCTATGCCCTATTCATTCATCCTACAATTACAATAGTATCCATGGGGCCTCTTACACAAGCTACAGTAATCACAAAAAGTGTAAGAGCCCCTTTATATCATGTTTGGACTACAAAAACCTCAAAAATAGGGTAACCAGGCTATATGCAAAGAAATGAAGCTTTCTAACTCAAATCAATGCCTTAAGACCTCAAATCAAATTCAAATCAAAGCTAACACATATCTTCATGACCTGGAATTGATTTCACATCAAAATATGGCTGCATGTGACCATACAGTGCTAAATAACAGGAAAAATACATAAATTTTGAAGAAAAACAAAAGATTTTTGAATGTCAAGAGCTTGTATTTTAAATCCTCAACCATCAACAACCATTACAATGATCACTTTATGCCTTTTAAAGGCCTTTACATTTCAACCACTAAACAACCACCTCTACAACTGAATTTTTAATCTTTTATGATCACATGGAACATAAAACACACTAATTTCAAGGTTGTTAACATCATATTCAAATGTTTTAATTTTTTGACCTTTCAAACATTAAAAAGTACATCATTAAATTAATTATGTAATGGCATAAAAATTAAAAACATCATGAATTAATTATGTAACCACATAAGTCAAATATAATTCTATCAAGAAATTAATATCAAATAAATAATATAACGCTATTAACTCATATACATTTTCAATGTCATTGATCTCTCCTTCATCCAACTCTTTGTCTGTATCATCCGATCCAAATTAGACATTGTAAGGATTGGTCATATCATCATCATCGTCATTGATAATAGTTTTGATAATGTCATCATCCACATGGATATCATCTTCATGAACATTAACTCCTACATCATCATGATCTAGTTCCTCCTCTTCGACATCTTCGTCAGGGACATCATCAACTAATTGTTGATCCTGATCATCATCTACATCATCTTCTAGTTCTTTGGTATCTTCTTCTTCCACCACATTATACTTTACCAGCCTTCCTCTTAGATCATGTCTAACAAAAAATGACCAACTTGGTTTACCTGGAACCTCTGAGTAAAATACCTACTCACATTGGCTTGGAAGAACATACGGCTCATTTCCAGCTCGCTCGATCAACCTTGTATTAACCATGGTAAATCTATTATCATGTTCAATAACAATTCTCTCATGATCATTTTCATTCAATCGTAGCCTATACCATAGGACAATGAACAAAATTAATCTGAAGGACTTAAAGTCACAGTCAAGTATATCATCCAAAATCCCATAGAATCGATTTTTTGAGACTTCTGGATGTATGTCACTTTTAGTTGAAACATTAGTCACCTGAAAGACTGCAGTTATACCAAAATCAGAAGTTTTCTTCATGTCATCCAACATTTTGATTTGAAATTTACGACCATTGCACCACATAGCCTTGTGGTGTTTCACCTGCACTATGTCAAACATGTAAAAATTATTGCAATATCGTCAGTTGATAAACATATTTATTCTTGGCCGAATGTATGCAAAGAAAACAATCTCAACATATATATACATGAATATAATTGAAAATAATTAAATAATATGGGTGATTAATATATTTATACGTATCTGTTTATCTCTTAATCCATATGCTAAATCAATTTCCCTTTGTGTAACATTGGAATCTCCATTACGATGAGCTTATTTAACCAATGAAGCCACACCTTCCCATGTTAATGCACGACCAGATTGTTGACATCGTTCAATCCATACCATCATCCAATCAAGATTATTTGTGACGTACAAATGTAGTGTATCCCACTCTTGACCAACTCATCAAAAAAATAAAATCTACAAACAAATATATACCTTAGTTAAATACCACAAGATATGACCTTACTATAATTGATGTAAATTGAAGATTAAAAATTAAATAAGTACAATATACATAAAACCATATGTAAAATGCATTCCAACTAATCTCCATGACCATCTTATAATTACCTCTCACTTTCCTCAATCTACCTTTCCCCAACAGGTACTCCCCTTCGAATTTGTTAATAGAGTTGGGATCCCAAATGCAATCTAAATGGATCTTTGCTGAAAACTTAGGAAGATATTCATTAATGTACACCATGGCTTCAGTATACCATATATCCCTCCACCATAGAACCCTCTGTGGATGTGCTCTTTATTCAACCAAAGCCTTCAAAAATTCCTGCGCTCCTCTCAACCATCCACATTGACCCAGGTGTACGTGTCCACACACCAATCCTCTAAACTTATGTATGAGGTATGTTCTTTGGTGCATTGAAAATGCTCATGGTAGACACTTTTACTCACACATTAGACGAGGGGAATTTTTCTCCAATAATTCTCTATATATCTTTTATGGATTTCTTTAGATGACAACCATCTACAAGTGATTCAAGGCACAAATATATTAACAAGATTTAACAAAAATATATAGTATATTACATAACAAGTAAAACAAATGGCAATTATAAGATGTATATGACGAATTGAAAAAATATTGCTACTTACCTCATGTATTTTCCAAGATCATATATAACTTGCTTGACATTGTTGTCAAAGTTGTCTGAGAGAGATAAAGGTAGAACGTACTGCAACAATTATAAAATGATCTTTTCATTATTTTTCCAAAAGTAGTAAACATGATACATTGAAAAGTACATGCATTATACAAGTGTATATAATATACTATAATAATTACCTTAATCAAGGTATGCCAATGATGTGTTTTCATCCTTGACCCAAATTTACCTTTCTTTGTTATTATATTGTTTATGTTTGCAGCAAATCCTATGGGAAATCAATTTTTTTATATGACTTCTTTTATAGCATTACTTTGCTACTCTGTTAATAACCAAGGAACGACACTTATATTAATTTGGTCTCCATCGCTATTTAATTGAATGACATTTTTCATTGCATGATTGGCTTCCTGAATGTCACTACAAATTTTGACAATTTTTTTCTTTGTCATGCCTTCCATCCAATATTTTCCATAACGTTTATGTTATATTCTTTCTGATATGCATTTTATCAAAAAAATGCATAATTTGTAGTTGCTCATAGTAGGGCAACCTACTCAATTGTCTAGGATAACTTTTCAGTCCCTGTGGAAGCCAACAATTAATGCCTTGACAACCTTCATGAAACATATAAGTCAAAAAAATTAACAACAATCATTGTCAATTACAACATGGGTAAACACAACACAATATAAAA